>VDFB02361911.1:0-22321 GCA_007258455.2 Sequoia sempervirens
GGGATGTGTTTCGGGGATGACAGTCCGAGGGCCATTTTTTGGGGATGGCGGGGGGACGGCAATATATATATATATATATATAGAGAGAGAGAGAGAGAGAGAGAGAGATCTCTACAACACCAGTATAATAGCAGCAATATAACATGACAATGTTAAAATGATGTTGGATGACGTCTATAGGACCCTGCATGCCAACCGCATTCCAAAAAGAAATTGTTTGTTTGTACTTCTCACACAATACCACATTGTACCAGACCATGACAAATGTACCTGTAATCTCTTTTGCACTTTAATACCATATGAAGAATTTTGAGTTTTGATGCTTTTTTGAACAATGAAACTTGAATTCAGAAATCCAAATTATTTCTGTTAATATTAACTGTTATATAACTTATATCATTAACTATGAATCTGAATCATGAAATATTTATTGCTGTTATACTACAGTTGCTGTCACTGCTGTCATGATTAATTTAATTGTTTTTATATTGCTGTTGTAGTGCTGTCATGATATATTTATTGCTGCTGTTATAATGCTGTCATGATATATTTAACAGTCTTTTTCCTAACGACCGCTTTGGGGACGGTTAGGCGTCCCCTATGTGTTTCCTGCCGTCCCCGATTTTGGGGACGCTTTTCGGGACATTTCCGCATTTTCTAGATTTGGGGGGAATGGCTAGGGGACATCCCCTAACGTCCCCCATCCCCGAAATGCCTCAGGGGACGGGGACAGGGACAGGGGTTTGAGGGGTGGGGACTCGTCCCTGTGTAACATAGATATTTTATGAATTGTCTTTGCAAGTAATTTTCCATATTTGGATATCCAAATATTTTAATATAACCTTTTTCTTATTATCCTTTACTGTTTAAGATGTAAGGATAGTTGACCAACATGGATGCTTAAGTGTTCTCTTAACAACATAGATGGCATTTTGGTTGATATCCTAAGTCCATGCTCATTAGAATAGAACTAAAATTACCACAATTTTTATGTCTCTTTTTTAAAACAAGTGGTAGTACATTATGTTGAAGCTTTCTAGGTCACTTGTTCCACAAAGAGTCACTCCTCGCAAATAATGTGCTTTTGGGCCAAGTTTGGAATTGGCAAAAGGCTCACCATGATAAGTAGATTTTAATATGTTTCACTACAATGGTAGATGCATGCCAACAGAGGGTCCAAGTGGGGAAAATGGGATGCAATGGCTGACCTGTTGTACGAGCTTGATGCCAAGACAAGGGTGAATAGTTATCAGTTGCTTTCTCGTGGTGGGATCCATCATTCATGAGAAACAAATTTGATTGTTATGTGGAGAGAGGGAAAGAGAGCAAGTAAAGGAGGAGCATCGAGGCAGTGTTTGAAAGAGGGAGCATTGATATCAATCTATATCTTCTTTTGTATTCCTGTTGTTATATTAATATATTAAAATGCTTATAATCAACAGTTGTTAGCAAAAAACTTAAATATAATGCCTTTCTTTTTGTGTCTCATGATTGGTCCTTGTTTTCATTTCTTTGAATATCAAATTCTTAGAAATCATTTCTTACTGGAGTTATATCTTTTGTCTTGTTCCAGATTGGATGGCCGACATCATATCCAGCAAATCAGAAAGAATCATTTTTAAAAAATGTTTTGCAGGAAAAGGTATTAGTATTTTGTAAACCCTTCCATATGCACCACACTTGAACGCCATAGATTTTTCAACTTTATGCAATATTTTTGAAAGTATTTGCTCTATATACTCAACTATCGAAGCATTAACTTTTCTTTTGTGGTATTTCAGTGTTTGTTTTTTTACCAAATATTGATTCCATTGTGCCTAATGAAGTGCAGTTACTAACTTACTGACATACTTTTAGCAAACATTAAAAATGAGACATGATAGCTTTTCACTTCATACCTAGCATGGAGAGAACAAGTTGATTGAAAAATTATAATAATATGTTGTAGCTGTGTCTAGAGGAAGATTTATACTTGACTGTAGCTTGAGTATGTTAATTGTTATCAACAGATTGACATCTTTACTGAACAAGTAAAAATTCCTGAAATTTGCAAGATATTAATGAACTGCATCTTCTTCTGTTCTGTAAATTACTGCTTTTTTAGTGTTAGAATATGGTCTTGGTGGTTGTAGTTGTTATTCTATCAAAACTACTGTCGGGCAGGCATCCAACAGATTGACATCTTCACTGAACTGTGAAGATTCCTTAAAATTTGCAAGATAATAATGAACTGCATCTTCTACTATTCTGTAGATTACTTCTTTTTTATTGTTAGATTTTGGTCTTGGTGGTTGTAGGTGTTATTTTATTGAAACAACTGTTGGGCATAATTGTTGAAAAACATATTTTAAATGCTGCAGTCAGAATTAATTTACCTTTGCATAGAAATTAATGGAAGTGATTTTAAACTTGATTGTGCATCTGATTGGAACGTCTGAAGGTTGGAAATTAGTTTGGATTATGAACAGGCGTTTAGGATCAAATTTTTCCTCTTGCAAAATTCTTTTCTTCCATTTGATTCTCTCTATATTGACAAAAGAAATATATTATTAATGTTAAACTAATGCAATCTTGATGGATGGCAGCGTTGTGCTTTGGAACATTATGTTAGATCCAGCAACTTATCGTTGCGACCAGGAATTGAGAAGTAAGTTTGAATGAATTTATTCTCATTTAGTCTGAATATGCAATTCTAATTTTTTATTTTATTGGGCTTTGTTCACCTAACTATAGGTGCCTTTCTCTTTTTTCCTTTCCCTATTTGTTGGATGTGATGCTTCAATTTTCAAAGATGAATGTCTAGGACTTTCTTGTAAATTTCTTGATGGGGTCACTTGAAAATTAAAATTAGGTTTCATGTTTTTGAGGTTTTTGAAAGTTGTTAAGTGTGCTCTTTGTTTTGTAAGAGCATGTGGATCTTCATTTAGGGTTGCCTATGTGAAAGCAAAAAATGCATTAATATCCAGAACTGACTAAGTAGGTCAACAGGTGTTGGAAGTTACAATAGTAAAATACTAGGATAAAGAAGAGCCTTAAGGATTAATAAAGTAACTACTGCAAACAATGTAAACACCAATAAGAGAAGGTGAACTCAAAACAGGGAAACCCTAGCCATTTAATATAAGTGAAAACAATATAGCTCTGTGAGGATATTATGGAAATAAACAGTCTATGAAAAGTAAGTGCAGTGCTGAAAATTAGTAATGACTAATTTGAATAAAAGGTTGGAGTGTACAAGCCAGAAAAACATGTATTCGGTACAAATCTAGCTAGTTGCATCTAGGATCGGGAAATCTGGTTGCTATATCTATGTAGAACAGGGATTCAAGAAAGAAAGAACTGGTAAATGATTGGGGGTTTGGTTTACTAAAGGTCCTCAAGTTGGTAGCTTATAGAAGTTGGATGAGCATGTAAATGAAATGACCTAAACAATTGATCACATCAATTGTTTTGACCTTCAGTCAGAAGGGCCTGAAGTTGAAGTTGGTTGAGTGCATAAATGATCATTAAACCCAACAAGAGAGTACTCCCCTAATGAATTGAGGGAGAGGGCTTTGGGGCTCTCTTGTTTTATGGATTGAGGAGGAGGATGAATGAATGAAGGAATTTAATGACGTACAAGACTAAACAGTCTATGGGACCGAGACAAAACAGGCCTAATTTGTCTTCATGCTCTTTTCCAAGTCGGATCTCCTGCTATTAATTTTGACTAGAAGGCTAGCTGTTTGATTAATCTCATCTTCCTCAAATAGCTGGTGCATATTGTCAACTTTCAAACTATTTTCATGCTGAGTACGGATATCCTTGTAAGCAGCACATTCCATGATGAAGTGCCATTCTGTTTCCACAACCCCCTTATTGCAGAAAATACAAGTTCTTTCTTCCCAAGTTTCCTTGGGTATCTTCCACCTACCGGTCTCACACCTAAGGTGATGAGATCCCGTCCTCAATTGTGCCACTAACAACCTCACTTTCCCTTTAATAGCTGCACCTAAATAAGTTTTTTCACCATGATCCTTTGCCGTGTTAAACTCTTTGATGTAGTATGCTTTTTTTCGCTCAATCTGATTTGTCCACATGGCAGTTCTGAATTTTTCAGTCACATAGCTTTTTATTTCACTGTTGGTGCTAGGACACTCTTGCAAATTGATGTCCCACTTGTTCATCCACTTGTGATTCTGTTTCATCCAAGTTTTCTTCCTACGATCTAGCGTCTCCTTCATAACCGTTTTAGGCCAATGGTGGTTATCCATGTTTTCAACCTTCTTTAAATAGCTTATCAACCGGATTAATGCCGTTGCTTCCAATGGAAAAGTCCCCGTTTCAGCTAAAAGAATTTCATATGGGACTGTGGTTTTAACTTTGAGACTGCTTGTTATTAGATGCTTCTGGATTCTTTCTAGTTGTCTCCAACTGCACTTTGACATACTGCTTCCCCACACTTCACACCCATAAAGTACAACCGGAGTAACTCAATTGGTAAATTGATGTGTGAGTAATAGTGAGTAAATGGGAACAATGACTTGAGCGTAACTATGGCTACGAAAAGGGAGCATGCCCTATCCATTGTAGGCCCTCATCCTCCTTTGGCCAGATGAGTGGAGTCAACACTAGATATTATAATGTTTGTAAGGGAATATGGGAAAGGGGGTAAGGTTGGGCAGTACTAGGAGGGTGTCATGTCCCCGCTTTTAGTCATTAATCGCTTGTCGAGGAGTTAGCCTATATTTTCGATCCTCGTAGGCTGACAGGGTGTGCAGAGGATCATCGATGGCAGTTATCCAATGTTTGGTAGCTCCAGTTTGCAGTTGTATCAGGTTGGGCCTTCGCAGAATCTTCCAGTGAGCATTTTCAGGAAACTTTCTATTTTTAGAAAGTTAGGTCAGGCGGAAGCTACTATTTCGGGCAGGGCACCTGGTTCAGCCATTCAGCTCAGAATCGACCCAGTTCAGCAGTTGATTGATTTGACGGAGAAATAAGGAGTAATTAATGAGTTATTAAATATTTAATAATTTGACTTTATAATAAAGTCACTTTATTGAAATATTAAAATATTTAATTATTTGGCTTAATTATAAAGTATTTAATCGTACTTTATAATATATTATTTAAAGGTGACTTAATGAGTATTTATATTCATTAAAAAGGGGACGCCAATGATTATTTATTTTTCCTAAGTCAAAGTGCAAATTAAATCATTAATTTAAATGATTTATTAAAAAGGAGAATAGGTCGAATTTTCTCAAGGAGCAATATATTCCTTTCACAGGCAAAATCGAACTATCTTGTTTATTATTCAATTTTGTCTTCTGAGCATCTGAGCATTGGAGTTTGCAAACCCTAGGGTTTCTGGCAAACATCGTTTCTGGAGAACGTAACCTCTTCAGAGATCAGGCATACTGAGGCTGTGAGATACCAGCTGAAGATTGCACTTGGTGATTTCATCCAGAAGTCACAGATTGAGCTTAATCATTTAAATCAGATAGAGATTCTTCAGTATTCAGTAGAGACCATTCATCCTGCAGTCAAGGCGCACTTTTTTCAGAGAACATTCATTTGAAGATTGGGCACAATTTCCAAAGGCCGTACATATTCATTATTGCTGCATACAGTCCGTACATCTGTACTTTCAGGCCGTACTTGTCAACCTTCTGAGAGACGCCTTTCCTTCTCCGTTTCTGGCTTGGGGATCTTGGACGCCTTGGACACCAGAGGTTGTGCATTGGATTTGGAGCTCAGAGAAGCCTTCTATCATTCTGGCCGTACACTTCTTTACCAGCTGCAGCCGCCATTTTAAATCAGGTTTTTCTCATTTAATGATCTGTATTTCCTTCATACTCAGCAACTGGCTATTGTAAAATTCTTGGAAGTGAAATGTAATGCAACGCCTATCATCTATGATCAAAAAACTAGGCTTATATTGATTTCTAGAATTTATTTGAATTTATTTGCATTTATAAGCAAAATCGCATTTTTACATTATTGTCAAAAAACCTTCAAAATCACAAAAACACCAAAAATTGCAAAAACGACAAAAAATCAATTAGGGTTTGAACAGAGAACCACCAGGGTTCCATTGAGGGAGTAGTGTTTTTTTAGAACCTTTCCTAAAAACCGAGGTTTGTAAGCCTCTAAAGGTGGAGATGCACAAGGCTGGACTTTTGGCAAGGAGAATTAAATGGCCTTAATGTTGGATAGAAATCGATCTACAGCTTAGTGTTAGTGAGAGTTGCTTTCAATAAATTTACCATATGCACAACCTCTTATAGTTTTTTTGTACAGTGGTCTTATTTTGATTCTATCCATATAGCTCAATCATCTTGATCTTCAATTGAATCAATCCTTGCTTGTACTCAACAACCTTATTGATTTGGATTTGTGTGAGCTGATTTTGCCAAGAAACCTGCTCTTGGAAGTGAGTTTGTTGCTTCCCCAACTCATCAAGCAAGACTCAATATATCTGAGATAGAAGGAGCAATAGGAGGATGAGACTTGGTTGGTAACCACTATTGAGACATCTCATCGGTTTCATGCTTGGACCGGCCATGGTTCAAAAATACATGATTAAACTGTAAATGGCACTCTTCCTTCACAAGCTTATGTATCCAGTCTGCTTCATTTCAAATCAAAGCATGAGCGTTCTAGACAACCAACTCTACATCCTTTACCATTTTGGCAATATCCATCATGACCTGAGCCATGGTCTTCTGAATCTACAGGAAGTGGTCAATGTACCATATGGATTAGCTTTATCTAGGTGAAGAAGATGAGTGGAAATAGACTTCCTAGTAGGGGTTAAAGAGTCACCAGGTCCCGCTTTGTATTATACAATAGTTAAATTCTACATTGACTTGAATGTTGTGTTCTTGTGGTGGCTCCTATGTTTGTTCATAGTCATACCAATGTTGCATCTACAAAAAGATAGTCTCACACTCTATTTGGTAGCGAATGAATGAAGAGAGTTAATGGGAGAAATTTCCATGTCTGTCTAGTGTTGACTGGTGTGCACAACTGATCCACCCAATCCTCAATATAGCATGCATCATTACCAAGGGTCAAGAGGTAATTGCCATTGCCTTGGTACACAAAATAACAAGAGGTGTGCTAGGCTGTTCCGAAGATGGTACAAAGTCAAAAATGGTCTTGAAAGGACTAGTACTCTGGTCTCCTCAAAATCACCCTGGTCTTTGTCTATATCATTTGACTCCTTTTTGTCATTTTTACTAAATGTCCTCATCATCAAAAGTTACTTTTGAAGGACGACTTGCTTCCTCTTCTTGGTGGCTGCTTGATGATCTTTTGTAGACTCATCCAGCCTCTTGGTCTTAGGAAATAGAGTGCCCAAATACTTCCATCTAAAATAAATGTTTAGGCTGAATCATAGCTGGTGTTGGCATTCGAATCACTGTTTAAGGTGTTTTATGTATATTCTGCATCTAGGAACCGTACGATGGCATGCTTTTTGGGAGAGGAACTCATAAATCCAACTTGACAACTTCCCCTATTTACAAATTCACTCAATAGCACAAAAAGTTCAAGGGTGCCTGTGAATCATAGAATAGGTAAGATACATGATTCTCATTCCATAGTGGAAGAGGACAATGAAACTCTAAGGAAGCCTCTAAAGATGGACTGCCAAGCCATAGGCATTTTGGAACCTTATTTGGAGGCAAAAACCAATAAAATATTGCTCTAAACATCCTCGTCTCCTTGTGTGCAGTTGGTTGGTGTCAATCATTTTGGAAAATATACTCATCTAGTTTAAAGTTGTTCGTCCCCATGTAGAAACAATAGTAGCAACATAAAGTAAAGGGGGAAAAAATGGTTGTCATGAGTAAGACACACGATCCTCATTCAGTCAAGGGAGAAAAGGGTCATCATGTGTAAGACAATCTTATTCTGTTCACTATTGGTATTTGTAAAATCAATAGATCTTCAAAGAGAGCAGCCAAGTTTCTTGCATGCCTTGATAGGTGTGGTATCAGGACTGTGAACACTTGAAACTAGTGATATATCTGACCTTAAGGGTGTGGATAGATGGGAATAATGATTTTGTTACTTTTTAAACAAGAGAAAGTTGGTAGAGAAAGTGGCCAAAATATTTTTAATACTACTACCTGCTGTGAAATGTGTATGGAAATATGCAAAATACAATTAGTGTAAGGGGGTTAAGAAATATTGGAACTGTCTTTCCACCAAATTTTAATGTGAGGAGTTGAAGAAAAACAAAAGTGAACATTTTCAACCATTGGATGTGGTGGTCCAACAATTCTTGCTTCATATCTCACACTACTTGTCAATTGGGTACACCACATCTATCATTTTCTTATTCAAAATTTGGCCCTCCATCTCTTCATCATAAGGGGTTTTGGGCCCAGCCTTAGCAATGTCAATTACATCCACTTAATTTTTCCAATAAGGAGATTTGAAACAAAATAAACAATAAAAAGTGAGTATTCTAAAAAAGATAACATTAACTTTTAAAATTTAAGAGACTTAAATAAATTAAAGATTAGAACTAACTAAAAAAATTAAATAGAGAAATAAAATTAGTAAGGATCACTTGGCCAAATGGAATGAAACTGTAATGTCCCCCTTTTTAGGGTTTCCTTATTTGGCAGTTGGTGCTATCTTTCAGGATCTATGTCTACATATTCAGAGGAGTATATTGATGTCACTGGAGAGCTTTCTAGGTATTTTTGGGTTTTCTTTGATCCTTGGTTGGCAGTATTGCTATTTTTAGCACTTACTATTTTTAGTAAGTTTCAAGGCATCTCAGTTTGGGCCAGTTTGGTGTTTGGACACACTTACTATTTTTAGCAGCATGCTATTTTTAGTAAGTGCTATATTTAATAACTGGTCTCGGCTCCCTTTATTCATCAGCTTATTGCAAAGTTTCCAGTTTTGGCAGGGGTGAGTTCTCTTAGTGGTCGGAGTTATTATTTGTTTATTCGTCACTTAAGTTAATAAAGTTGCTATTCTAATTAAGTGAGAATGAGCATGGGTTATAATAGACCCCCTTGGCCTAGTAGAGCAAAGTTGTTTTTAAAAGAGGGGACAATGTATTTCTTGATGGATGCCTAGAAAGAAGGTTAATTTCATAATTTTAAGGCTTATTATTTTCCCCCAAAAGTGGACGCCGCTTTGGGAAATATTTCATGTTAATTTTAAAATGTTAAAGTGAAATGTTGGAGAGCAAGGTTGGGCGTGGGGTTTTGGAGGGAAAAGTGTTTTCAAAATGAGGTTGCTCTAATCCTTCTCTCTTCTTCTATTTAGTCACTTTTTGAGCTCTCATTTGGATATGTGAACTTTGGCAACTTAAAAAGACTTTGCTGGATTTTCTCCAGGATTCGTATACTGTTAGTTGAGGACGAAAAGCCTCATCTCTAGCTGCTGGTTTTGGTGGTGAGAGTTCCACCCTAGTTGGTTGGGTGTTTCCACATAGGAAACACACTAATTTTCATGGAGTTTTGGTTTTTCCAGGGTTTCAGGAATAATGAAAATATTTAAGGTATTTTGATATGCAAATGTGGGAATGCTAGTACTGATTTGATTTCCTTTTTGGAGTGTGTTTTTGGAGGTTTGTGAAGGAGTTCCAAACCTGGCCATACCTCTGCAGTACAGGCCGTACCCCTCATTTTGGCATGTGTTGATCAATGGAATGAAGTTGTGCTTTTGGGTTTTTTGCCACTGACTTTCTTATGCTGGGTGATTCTATTATAGGAGATTGCAGGAGATTAAAAGATGGGAGTTAATTTCTAGAACCAAATTGCCCCTAAACAGGCTGTACAGCAAGAGGGGGAGATTATTGGGAGTTGGGTTGGATTTAAGGCTCTGGCTTAAGGCTTCAATCGTCTCTAAGAAGGCGTCTAAGCTTGTAGAAGAGATTCCAGGTGATTGATATCAGTTTAAAGTGCACAGAAATTTAAAAGGAATTAATTGCCAAATCGCCCCTGTATATTTCTAGCCCCTGTGAACAGCTACAGCAGGTCTGTGATGAATATGACTGTTCAAAAATGGGTGTGAGCTGATGATTAATGCCAAAATTCCAGGTCTGGGCAGTGAAGGGTTGCATGGAGTTGTTTGGAGAGAAACCTTGAAGCCTATTGGCTACAGCTGGGTGACTTTGGAGAACTGCTGATGAAGTTTCAGACCTTATAAGAGACTGTCACCACTCAGAAAATTATGCACAGCAGGACTGTCATGGCCTCAAAAGCAAGTCACCTTGAGGTATTTACATTCCTTGTAATGTTTGTTATGGCAAATGGTCTCTAAAGTACCTCTGTGGTTATTCTTGGTCATTGAAGTTGTAACAGCAGTATTTGAAAGAATAAAATCCTCATATTTACTTGCAGCATATTTATGTTAATCTTTCAATATTCATGTTTATACCATTTTGCATAACATATGTCCTTGCATGAGTTCTTTGGAAACCAATTGGGAAAAATAAAAAATAAAAATCAGGGGCATACATTACAGGAACTGTACAATGGAACTAGGAGTTGCCAACTGCACTACTCGCCACTTATGTTTGCCTATATTCCAACCAGTGATCTCAATCAATGGTAAGGAACCTCGAGGTCCAACATCTATGCAAACTTAAAAGGGAATTGAGGAAGATGAAAGTTCTTGGTTGCCCCATGGTCCACACCTCTTCATTTTGCCTCTTCCTAGCCTTCTTTTTCTTAAAGCAATTTAATTGAGCTTGCACCTCTTTCACAACTTTATGTGGGGCTTGTGTACACAATAAAATGTTTTGGTCAGGTATAAGACCAAGGTAGAATTTTAGTCAGTTAATGCCTCCTCTAATAAGTTTGGCTTTGCAATAATTGCAAACCACCTTCTCTTTCCTAGCACCTTAAGTGCCATTTTTTCAATTGAGGTCCTCTCCTTGTGGCAATGACATTATAACAAATTGCAAGTATGCTATGATTACAGGGGAAAAATGCTAAAATTTCTGAGAGAATCTCAAAATAGGAATCTGAAACAAAAGAGGAGAGGCAAAAAGTGGAAGTTTGACATTTGTATATTGAAAAAAGATAGATAAAAGAATGGAAGAAGAAAAAAAGAGAGATAAATGAATAGTTGAATAATATCTGTTGTTTTCCTTTTTTCATTTTTACCCTTTTTTTCTCTTGTTTCCTAATTTAATAAGAGGAGACTGAGCAAAATAATGAGAGAATAAAAAATAAAATAATGGAGGGAGATGAAATTAGAATAGAGCAAGAGGGATTATAAAAAGAAAAGAAATAGTAACAACTTTTTCAAAATTTGATTGTGGATGCTGTAAATTCAAAGTCCAAAACTTGCTGCTGCTGCTGCTGTTTGAGCTCCAAAGTCTGAACATGAAATAACAGTGTGTTTAGAGTTAGTTTTTTTGAGACTCAGGTTTTTTTCTTTTTAAAGTTTTTTCCATCCATTTTTTAATGGCAAGTCCTGATTTTTGAATTCACGAGTCCCCATGGACGTGTAGATTCTTGCAAATTTAGCAATTTCTCCACAGATTTGGCAGATTTGGACCTGCTTGGACTCTGATTTGGAGGACTTGCGGAGTAACCCTGATTTATTTTGCAATTCTTATATCAACATTAACACCATTATAGCCTATATTTGAAGGGAAATTGGTTTGTTGGTGTGCTTGTATAATAACTTCCACATCCAGTCGACCAGAGTGTCTTGAAATAGTGGACATTTGCAAATTTGAATCCCTACCAACTTGCAGTGAGCAAGCCCGAACAAAGCCGGGAGACCCTTTTAGACACTAGGTAAGTCTTGGTTGAGTAGTTGTGCGAAGCTTGAGTTCGATTCCAAAATCAGCTCGCTGAGTCTGCCAAGTTACAGTCTGGTAACTATTCTACCAACAAAGTGGTTGATAGGCACAGTTAAAAAAAGAAAAGAAAGTGACACTAAATACATTCGTAAAATTCTTTGATTTCTTATAATTCTTTGATGAGTGTTCTTGTCCATCCTTTTTGTACTTGAATATGTAATCAGTTGATTAATTTCAGCTTTTAGTTTTATATTGGAACAAATAGTGCCAAGGTTAGCTAATCAAAAGCTATTTGATGTACTTATGAAAATTTTTGCAGGTTTGTGGATGATGCATTTGAGGAACAAATACCGATCATTATATTATCTGCATACAGTAGGAATGGAGAAGAAACTGCTAGGTCTGTCACATCTAACATAATAGCCAAATATAGTTATATTATCCCAATTAAAAAAAATCATTAGCCATAATTGCATATTAATGAATTTATGACTCTTCTGTAAATTTTTTTATGAAGTCTTGACCGCATTTGATTATTTTTATTGGTAAGTACAATGGTCTATGAAGCATTGAAATTATTTTGTTTTCCTAATCCATTCTTTTGCATTAGGTTTGCTGTGAGCCTATTTTGGGTGTTTACTCCCTAAAATGTTGTGTAAAGGTTTTGTCATATGTTTATAATGTTGTAAGGTCTAGTCAATTGAATTTTTAAACCATCGTGGGGGGGATATTTTTGTCAAAGGCATCTGTTTTCCATTCTTTCTTTTTCTCTCAAGCTTTCTTTGCATCAAAGGAATACATTGAAAAGAAAATTCTGGTATACATAAACTAGGCACTTAATTTTTAAGACAATAGATATAAAGCTGAACTGTCAAGGAATGTTTAAAAAAAATATGTATTGCATAAAATTGAACTTTTGAAGTTCATTTCCCATACATGCACTCTACATCTAAAAATTATGGAAAACATCCATCGGTAATTTCATTGAAGATAAGAGACATACATGGATTATAATGGATCTGAACCTATCCTTAGACATGCATTCCATGACGTCAATAGTTATCCTCATGTTAGTACATATATTCACAAATTTTGGACTTTAAACAACTTATCATGATTGGCCATTCTTTCAAGATAATATTGATTACTTTTCAATTTAAGTTTGGAAGACCACTGAATTAGGTGGCCTTGAAATGCCCTGAACCATCTCCAATTCACTAGGACCTACTTTTTGTAGTTCTTGTGATGTTTTCTATGCTTGGGCTTTGTCCTTGGTATATCTCAAGGTTTTATGACTTTATTGTTGGGAATGGATTGCCATTCAAGTTCTATATATGTTATTATTACTTGACATCCACTTTTGACCCCTCACTCTCTACATAGATTGATTTAATTTTTGTTCCCTAAATTTAGGCAAAAATATATATCTTCAAATCTCCATGTAACTCACAAAAAACCTTACTCTAGATAAACCTTGTACAATTAATTAGTGCCTTATAATGGATTGGTGCAAGTATGCTATAATGGGTCATGGTACTTTCCATGTCCTTGCAAGAAAGTACAAAAACCATTAATATTATTTTCCACTTGTTGCTAGTAGTAAGTAGAGGGATTATTATACCAAGTGAATATTTATTTTTAAGCTTACATACCATTAGAAAAGGAAGCTAAATCATATAGAATCTTATATTGATATATGCCTCTTTTTGGGTTATAGGGACAAGCTCGTATTCTTATGTTTTTCTTTAGATCATTGGCCTTTGGTGCTAGGAGAGGCCTAGGGGAAGTACCTTACATCCTCCTAAGATTGTCCAATCCAACTTTCTTAGCTTTGGACATTATTAGGTCCTACATTGTTTCTCTCAAGGTTGTGGATAATGATATTGTTGTTTCTTCTCAATGTTAAAAGCCTTGGACTCAACAAGCTGATTTTTGACCCAGACTCGGACTCAACCAAGACTTGACAAATTGAAAAAACCACAAACTAAGGTTTGTAAGGATTTAAAGATTTTATCATGCACCTTTCAATATAAAAACTTTAAAGACACAAAAATCCAATCGAGTAGAAGTTACTTTCATCACATACACAAGTATACATTGATTACATGACTACAAAAGTGGATTTTAGCTGAAGGAAACAACATGTTTAAATATATAAACATTGACAAGTGTTTTAGGTCTACAAAATTGGTGGATTATGATGTCCATGAGATCAACAACAAAAATCACAATATGGATTCATGAATTATGGTAGAGAGGAGCTTATAGTGCTTAGTAGAACATTTCTAGCTCTATGTGAAGTCATGAGATTTTATCTCAAACAAGTCTATAAATGCTGCTATATCCATAGGAGCATTACTTAAGATAGGAATTGACTCAAGAAACCAAAAGTATAAGTTTAGTTCAATTACTTGGGATTTAATTGGGAAAAAGTCAAAAGAATAAAAAAAATCTAAGTTATCAATAATGCTATGTTTTAGTGTAGGATTATGATTGAATCGGAGTAGGAGTGGGAGTGTTCATAGGAGATGTAGCCACATGGTACCTAGGGCGATAGGGGCGTGCATTGGCCATCCCATCATCGCTCCCAATGGGATTTTGTTTTTTTAAATGTCAAAATGTTCATTAATAAGTATACTATGGTTTTTAGGGCTACCTTTCCTTGTTAAGGTCGAATGGCATTGTTGAGGGCTGTCTTTTCGAAATAATTTTTCAATTTTCTGGGTTAACCATTAATATTCAATTTAAAAAAGAAACTGAGCAAAAACATATAAGAAATTTCTAAAAATTCCTTAAGAAAGCAACAAATTTTTATTACTAAAATTTTTTCCAAAAAAGTTCGAGCCTAAGCTTTGATACCATTAAATGATAATTGATATTCAATATTCGTTATTCTATATTTACAAAAGGAGAGGAATACTCCTTATATAGAAAATTACAAGACGATGTTTCTAAAAAGAAACAATCGTTAACAGAAGCAAACTAAAGCAAATAACTGAAAGATGCTAAAACAAACTAAAGCATAAATAGAAGTTAGTAAAAGCTAACTAAGCTAACTAAAAGTAAACTATTGACTAACTAAAGCTAAGATGACCATTAAATATTACAATTAATACTTTAATAATAAAAAATAACTGATTCAAAACTAAATTGGCCCTCGTATTTATCTCTACTTCGTTGAATTTTTTGAGATTGGTGCCTGAATTGAGAGAAAATATTGTTGACTTTGGAGTAGAAGGTTTAGGGTTCAAAATTTATGGTTTGATGCCACTTGTAAAAAAATTAGGGTTCAATACTTTGTTAAAAGTTTGTGAAAACTGAAAACCTACATTATGTCAGACTGCAATTGCCTAATTTTCTGTCAAAATCTGATTCCTTTTTCCAAAACATGAAACCCTAGCAATGGCCAATTTTTAAAATCTTGTTTTGCTTAATGCCCAAAAAAATGACATCCAAAAATTAAATATGTGGAGCCATACAATACTCACCATTATTGAGTATAAAATCATGATAGAATAATCTCAAGAATAGAAATAAAAATGGCTTCAAATCTTGCAAGTTTTGATAACTGTCTTAAAGAAACCTCGTTTTTTATTTTTTTTATTTATGATCTTTAGAAGTTCAGAATGCAAGTTCCGCCTGTAATCTATGGGAGATTGTAAAAATCAATTTAAAAAAAAAGCTAGTTCTGTACTTGAAAAATTGTGATGACCCTAGCCTAAGCTGACTCAAAAAATCTTCTTTGTTCTCTTGAAATTTTGTCGAACAATTCAAATGCAAACTCCCAGCTTGCTGGTTTATGTGATCAGACTGATATGTTCTTTGAAAATTGATTATTGAATGCTTCCAATGCTTGAAATTCAATACTACTATGCATAAATTAACATCTAAAGACATGTATGACTTCTCTTAATCATCTACAATGCGTATCAATGACTTCTAAGTGAGAAACATGCACCTATAGCCAAGTGACATTTCGTCATACAATTGGCATGCATCCTGATATATTATCCAAATGAACATCATAATCATGAATAACCCTCAAATGATGATATCTGATTTGAAATGCAATCTCTCAATACAGATCAACATGCGAATGCCAAGACTCTTGGCATTATATTCAAAGTACAATGAGTTATCAGATCTGATATGCAAGTAAACTATCTACAGCAGCTTGCTTATTTTAAATTTAACAATGCAAAGTCTGACTTAGAAATGAACTCCTACAGCTGTAGCTGATGACAATGATAATTGCATTAAAATGGACTAAAATTTACAATATAATATTGCTGATGGAGATCTAACTAAATACAATACAATGATTATAATGAACCTGGAGGTGGTGTGGCTGCCTGATATAATGATTCGATTCTTTCAGTTCAGAATGAAATTGGCTCCAAGGATGAAGCGTCCAGCCTTCTATACTTCTAACAATGCTTCACAAATTTTATTAGAATTTGTACTTTCCTTTAATGCTGAAATCGACCTCCTGTGCTTAGCCGCCCCTGTTTTTGGAATAAATGCAGATAATAAATAATATGCAGCCTTTAAGTCCCTCCTCAGACATGGAACATGATAGTATTGACCTCAGAAATGGAGCGCCCCAAGCTTGGGATGGAATCGATGCAACTTGTGGCCTCTAGGAAATAAATCGTGATTCTCCAGGTATGCAGATATAAAAAGGTCTGAATGAAATCGATGCAATATCCAGCTACAAATAATCTCAAATCTGCCCTATCATTTGATCTCAAATGAATCATCCAGCAACTATATATATATATATATATATATAAATCGTGTAATGCCCCCTTCCTAGGTAGTACAGTTGTGTCTGAGGTTAGCCTATCATTCAGATCCTCGTAGGCTGGCAGAAGTGTTTAGAGGATCACTTGAGGCAGTTATCCAGCGTTGGGAACATCACTCCAGCAGTTGATTCAGGTTTGGGCTTCTGCGGACACTCACAGAGTGGTTTAGAAGTACTTACTATTTATAGTAAGTCAGGCAGGCAGGAGTTGCTATTTTTAGCAGGGCACCTGATTTAGCTGGTCAGCTCAGTATCGACCCGGTTTGATGATTTGTTGAGCAAACATGGATTATTAGAAGCATTTAATAATAATTAAAGGAATTATTAATTTGACTTTATAATATAAAGTCATTTTAATGAAATATTAAAGTTATTATTAAAATGGCAAGGGAAAATTTAATATTTAATGAGTTTAATACTCATTAAATAAAAAGGATGCCATTTAATTAAATAATTGCCTAAGTATTGAAAAAGGGCGAATTGTTTATTATTAAATGTTATTGAGTTGATTTTTGAGAAGGGTCGACTTTTTGAGAGAGGCTATTTATTTCCTCAAGGGCAAATCGAACTCATTATGTTGATTATTCTAATTTGCCATTATTTTCTCTCAGAGCATTGGGGTTTGAGAAACCAGGGTTTCTGTAGATCAACAGGTTTTGAAGAACGTTCCCTCTTCAGAATCTGACATACTGAGACTGTGAAATATCAGTTGAAGATTATTAACAGGGGGACTTCATTCAAAGGTTACAGTTGTGCTTATTGAATCGATCCAGAATTGGTTTGAAGGAGTTTATTCATCAGATACTTGAGGCGAATTAATTGAGATCCATTTCCAGTGGTTTGGCACACTTCCCAAGAAAGTACGAATTTCCTTCTTGCTGGTACAGGCCGTACATTGTTGCAGCCAAGGCCGTACTTCTTCTCTAGAGCAAATCGCTTTTCCCTTTTACCTTTTGTCTTCTGCAAGTTGGACGCCTAGGGTTTCTGGAGCTATTGCATCAGTTTCGAGGTGGGAGATTGCATCATTCCTTTCAGCCATACCATCTTGGCCTCTCTTTCTGGCACCTGCAAGCTTATCCAGGTTTTCAATAAATAGCTTGCCTTTTTGTCTGAATGTTTGAATATTGCAGTTGTAATCATTTGGGAAGATTAATTAATCATCTAGCTTCGAGATCTAAGCTATATTTTGTTGTTTTGAAGCATTTGGTATTTTATATTATTTTTCCAGTCATTTCTTTGCAAAATAGCAATTTGTCCTTTTATTGCAAAAACATCCAAAAAAATCAAAATACACAAACAAACAAAAAACTTAGTATTATCAAACAGTGTTCGGGCTGAGAGACACCTAGTCTCTTACAGTGGTATCAGAGCACAATTTTCCTGCCATCCTGTGCTTTTTTAGTTGTTTTTTCAGTCAGATGTGTGCTTTTTCAATGCTTTTTCATGAGTAGAGATATCATTTTTTATAGTAAGGGTAGAGGAACAGGTAGAGTTGAGGATTGGACAGGTCCACCTATTCCTGAAATTGAGACAGTATCAGGGGTTCTGGGTATTCACAGATCTAGCTCCAATAGCAGTGAGAACAGTGTCAACACTGATGGCAGATCGTGAGATTCCGATAGAGACGCATAAGGATCTAGGGAAAAAGCATGCAGAAGGTGATATTACTAATGAGGAGTATAGACGCAGGCATGATAATATGATGGACATGATGTCCTAGTTGATGGGAACGATGAGGTAGTATACTCTATCCCAGCCACACTATATTCAGATAGGAAAGATGAGCAGGACTGCAGGCGTAGACCAACCCTTGGTGTTAGCACCACGACAGTCGTCACCTATATATCATGAGCGTAGGCCTAGACAACCTACATTCCTATCTAGAGAGACACCACCTCCGACTCCGGAGGCAGAGCAGTAGGGTCATCATCACTAGTTTCAGCCACACAATGGCATGTTAGTGGCAGATGTGACTAGATTTTATGGAGAGTATTCGTCATTGGCACCTGAGATCAGGCAGTCTTTGACCTTTCACGAGTTTATGGATGTGTATAAACCTAGAGGGGGAGGTAGATTCGACTGTAGGGGTCCTCAGCACCAATAGCCACAGCCACAGGTAAACAGGGATCTACAGTATGCAGTCAACAAGATTACCTTGCCTTACTTTGACGGTTCTGATAAGAATTCAGCGAGGTCTTGGGTACAGAAGCTAGACAATTACCTATCATTGAGACCTATTCAGGAGGATGAGGCCATTAAGTTTGCTACATTGCATCTTGATGGGTTGGTGCATGACTGGTGGCATCACGACATGTATACACTTGGTCATCACGCAGTTACTACTTACCAGGAGTTCACCAGCAGGCTCATAGAGCGTTTCGACAAGAAGGATCCAGAACTCTACTTCAGGGAGCTAGCTTAGCTTAGACAGACACGTAGTTTGGATACCTATGTCGGTGAATTTCAGAGGGTTGCAGTCATGGTGACAGGCATTTCAGAGAGGAAACTTGTTATTCTCTTCATAGAGGGTTTGATGGAACCTATGAGAGGTTGGGTCAAGGCATTTGATCCTCCTACTTTGCAGGAGGCCATGAGGAAGGCACGTAGTATGGAGCTTGCAGCACCTCGCAGCAAGTTCACTTCAGGCTTGACACCCTATACAAGGCCTAATAGGTCATTTGACAGGAATAGGCCATTTGACAGGAAGAGGGATCCACCTGATCCTAAGAGACAGAATGCACCGCCATTTGACAGGGAAACATTAAATGATTTACGAAAGAAAAAATTATGTTTTTGGTGCAAGGCACCCTATGATGAGAAACATGTATGCCCTCTTCATCCCAAGGTGAAAAATAACCAGATGGAGTGGTTTTATGAGGGAGAAGAGCAATCTGATCTGTCAGACTAGCAAGCTGATTCAGAGCATTCAGATGATGAAAGGTTTGAAAATGATGGTGAAAATGAAGGAGGAAGGAAGCTACAGGAGGCACATTTGACTAGTCTTCAGAGAGATGGATCTTTTAGACTTCGTGGGCTCCTAGCTGGTCAAAAAGTAATCACTCTACTCGACACTGGTGCTACTCATAATTTTATAGATGCACGGTTGGTAGAGAGACGAGGCATACAGACAGAGGAGTTTAAGGGTATTCGAGTCAATGTGGCTGATGGGTACACCCTCAAATGTGATAGAAAGATAACAGATCTTCCGATGCGGCTGAACAACTATGAGTTCAAGACTGAATTCTACATTGTTAATATGGGAGATACTGATGTGGTACTGGGGATGGCATGGCTTCACGATTTGGGTGAGTTCACACTCAATCTTCGGGATATGGAGATGAAGTTTAAGGTGAACGGGAAACCTCATGTCATCAAAGCCATCAGAGAGAGTAATCTGAGGATGGTATCGTACAGAAAGATGGAGAGACTCATTCGTCATGATATGGTTGATTGGGCTGCAGAGTGTATGTTATTACCAGCACAACAGGAGCAGCAGAAGGTTGAGTACCATCCAGACATTCAGATACTGAGGACTAAACACTCTAAAGTGTTTAGTGACATTCCACCTGGCAGACCTCCAGACAAAGGCACTGAGCACATTATCGAGTTGGAGGAGGACGCAAAGCCCATTATGATTACACCATACAGGCATCCGAAACGGCTCATGGATGAGATAGAGAAGACAATCAATGAGCTGTTGGCTATGGGGCATATCAGACCTAGCAAGTCACCTTTTGCTTCATCGGTCGTATTGGTGAAGAAAAAGGATGGATCACTTCGGATGTGTATAGATTACCGCCAACTCAATAAGAAAACAATTAAGAACAGGTACCCGATACCCCGCATCGATGAGTTGATTATGAGTTGCATGGTGCTATCTTCTTCACGAAGATTGACTTGAGATCTGGGTACCATCAAATTCAAATGAGGGAGCAGGACATAGAGAAAACCGCTTTCAGATGCCATTGCGGTCACTTCGAGTTCTTGGTTATGCCTTTCGGTCTAACCAATGCACCTGCTACCTTTCAGGGTACCATGAACATGGTCTTTAGTTCTCAGCTGCGGAGATTTGTGTTGGTCTTCTTCGATGACATCCTGGTGTACAATAGGTTATGGGAGGAGCATTTAGCTCACTTGGATACAGTTTTGGGTATCTTGGTTGAGGAGTCCTTTTATGCCAAGGAGTCCAAGTGTGAGCTAGGCATGGCTGAGTTGTTGTATCTTGGGTACATCATCAATGCCGAGGGAGTTAGTATGGACCCTGAAAAGGTTCGAGCTATAGTTGAGTGGCCAGTACTAGAGAACCTTACGCAGCTCAGAGGATTCATTGGGTTGTGTGTTTTTTACAGGAGATTTGTTAGTGGGTTCTCACGTCATGCCGCACCCCTTACTGATTTGACAAAGAAAGGGGCTTTTGCTTGGTCACCACAGGCTTAGGAGTGCTTTGACAGGTTTAAGGTGATCGTGACTTCATGTCCAGTGTTAGCATTACCAGGGTTCACGAAGTCATTTGATTTGTATTGTGATGCTTCAGGAGAGGGCATTGGTGCCGTTTTGATGCAGGAGAGACACCCTATTGCTTTTGAGAGTAGGAAGCTTAGGGGTCCTGAGAGGTTTTACAACATTTATGACAAGGAAATGTTAGCCATTATGCATGCTTTGGCTAAGTTCAGGCAATACTTGGTAGGCAGCAAGTTCAGTGTGCGTACAGACCACAACAGCCTAAAACACTTCCTTGGACAGCGAGACCTAAATGAGAGACAACAAAAATGGGTCAGCAAAATGCAGTCGTATGATTTTGACATCACCTTCATTAAGGGGAAGCAGAATGTTGTAGCTGACGCCTTGTCTCGCAGACCACAGTTGAATGCTATGGCACAGATTTCCGAGGATTGGAGGCATCGGATCATTACAAAGTATGCTAAGAACCCATGGGCTTCTAGCATTGTTGATGGGACAGAGCAGGATAGTAGGTATACTGTTGTGAATGACTTGATCATTTACAAATGACGGATTTTTCTAATTCTTGATTCAAAGTTGAGGGATACAGTTCTGAGAGCCTTTCATGATCTTCCTATGGCGGGCCATTCCGGTTATTTCAAAACATATAAGCTGATACTTGAGGGGTTTACTTGGGAAAGGGCTAAGGCCCGATGTTCTTCAATATGCAGAGTGTTTGTTTGCCTTAACAAAACGGCGGGAACACATATCCTATTTGGTTAGCCCGATACTTAGATGCCCGATAGAAGTGGGAATGTTATTGATGGACTTTTTATCTGCGGGTTTGCGGCTAAGGTAAAGATTGCATTTACGTAGTTGTTGATCGGCTGACCAAATATGCGCACTTCTTTCCGATCACTACTACATTCACAGCATCGCAGACTGCAAAGCTTTTCTTCAGAGAGGTATTCAGGTTACATGGTTTGCCTCGGACTATAGTCAACGATAGAGACAGTCGGTTCATGAGCAACTTTTGGTAGGAGTTGTTCAGACTTTGTGGGACTGAACTGACACGGAGTACCAGCTACCATCCACAGACAGATGGACAGACGGAGATTGTCAATAAGTGGGTGGAAGGTTATCTGCGCAATTACATAGCTAGACAACAAAGAGCTTGGGTGAGGTGGATATACCTCTGCGAGTATTGTTATAACTCTACTCACCATATGACGATACAGATGACGCCCTTCATGGCATTGTATGGGTATGAGGCGCCCAACCTTCTGGATTTGAGATTGAGTGATAGC
>VDFB02361912.1:0-42714 GCA_007258455.2 Sequoia sempervirens
AGTTATGGTTTACAATAATAATTGGCCATAAAACAAGTCAGCCAAGAAGAATTAAAAATAAGATAAGGCATGCATTAAGTGCAGGAACTCCATCTAGGTCAGCCTGAGATCTCCCACAAGTTCGGTCCAATGCATGTGAAGAAGCAACAAAATAATGGGGAAGCACAAATTTCAATGCAGCATTGTATTATCTACTTCCCCCTCTATCCTTATCTTGTTCCATCCTATCCTTTACTATCAAGAACACCCTTTCCAAGTCATCAATAGGTGGCATAGGAAAAACCTGAATTCTCCTTTCAATGGTCTTAATATCATCCCTTGACTGCTTCACCGTGTTATCCCAATCTACCTTTTTGGATTGATATTTATCAATGACTGCAATGTAGGTCACTGCATCATCCAACTAGTGCTCAGTAATTGGGCCTTCATTAATCAGAGAGTATATATCTCGCCGCCATTTCCTCAATTTCTCTAAGTTGAGATGCTTTGGTAGGAATTTCATTCTCGTTGTCATTACTTCAAAGAATGAGATGCACCTATCATAGATTTCGGTCAAGGCACCCTCAATCTATTTCCCCTATTTGTGTACCTTCTTCAAAACCTTCTGCCTTATTTGTAGGGCTTCATGCCAGTCCCAAGGTTCTATAGCTTTGGATGGAGAAATAATCCCACCACTTACCAATTTATCTTCAGTATAGTCCATGAAATTTTTGGTCCTTTGCAATAGGGCATCCACATTTTCTTCGTCTTGTGCCCACACATTCTTCAACCAATCGATTGATCTCCCTGCCTCCCCTCCAGTCGAAAGAATGTCCTTAATATTATCATCTCCTTTAGTTTTTACCCCCTACAACTAGAAAACTATAGCATGTGAGGTTATTTTCATCCTTTCCAACTCCGATATAGTTTCTTGGGGCAGGAAACTAGCAACAGAAGATGAGGAGCTAATAGATTGCAAGGGTTTCATCAAATCTTCCAAATATTTCTTAAGTCTTTCATTCTCTTTCTTCAACTCCTATTTAGTTTGTGCTTCTTTCCTAAATCTTCTGAGGATCACAAAACTTGAACCTTCATACTCTTCAATTTCTTGTTCCATGGAAGTGGGTCCTAGGTTGATAGTCTGCATGTTGTAATCACTCCCAGTAACCTCATCTCTATTCTTTTATGTGGTAGGAGTAGCAATGTGGACCACTCTATTGTTTGCTTCATCCCTCTCGATCTTGGAGATGATCCTGGCCTTCTTCTTTCCTTTACCTTTTCCTATTTTTACTAGTATTTCATCCCAATTGGGAGGGGTATCATCCACAACAATTTGTTTTCTCTTTATTTCTCTATCAAGCCAACCTAGAACAACAGACTCTGACTATATTTCACTTTGTCTCGCTTCTTCCTACTAACCCTTGGTTGTATCTTCCTGCTTCTCAAAAAACTCTTCATCTTTATCATGTTCTCTTGTGCCATACTCATCTTCTTCATGCACTGGTGATGGAGTCTTAACAGGTGTTTCCTCTCTCTGAGAAGGTCTATCCTCTTCACTTCTAGTAGGCGAATCCTCATAAGTTACCAAGGGAGTCTGTGGAATTTTCTCAATTTCTGCATCTGCACTATGAAGCTCACCTTCTTGAAATTCTTCTCCCCCTTCACTTGATGGGTGCTCTACATCTGCTGGTTGTTTTGATGCACCATGTGGTTCATGGGTTGGAGAATCCTCTTTATGTTGTTCTATAGCAGAGGTTGCTAGAGGAATATCCCTCTTTGGAGCACTATCCTTGGGAGAAGGAGTTCTTGATCTCCTTGTGTATACCCTCGTCTTCTCTCCAGAAATTTCTACATTTACCACTATTGAAGCATTAGTTTCACTTTTCTCCTTGGAAGTTCCACCTTTCTTTCTTGAACCCCTTATTTCTTTCCTCCTTTTAGGTGTTGGGGCACTGTCCTTTTCTCCTCCTTCACCGGGTTCTTCCTCTATATATTTTTCTATCTTTGAAGTAGCAGTCCTCTTCTTTTCTTTTGGTTTCCTTTGTTTCTCCTTCTTTTCTCCTTGGGAACCTTTGATCTTAATCTTAAAAGGAGAATCCACCTTGGTTTTTCCCTTAGGATCTTCCTAAGTCGACTCCTTGGAAGTGGAATGGGATTCTAGATTCCCCATTAGATTATAGGTACATGGCACACCTTCACTTTCAAGATCCCACACGTTGTGATTGAGCCACAACTTGGTGTATTTCATCATAGGGGCCATGATTTGTCCTAATTCAATTTTTTCTTCTTCCAGCTAGTCTACTTCTCCAATTGGTTTGTCCTTAATTGGCTCATAATCATGACTTTGGATTAAGTCTCCATCATCTTCCACATGATCAGGAGCCACTTTCACACTATACATTTAGACCACATCAACTAGGAGTCTAGAGAATTTCTTCTTTCTTACCTCAAACTCATCCTTGCTATTGGCCCAGTAGTCTTCTATGTCATCTGTGGTGTTATTCCCTACTGGATTTCTTTTGTCTTCACTAGTGATATCAAAACCTAGCCTTTTGGAATGGTAAGACAACCCAAGAGTGCTCATTTCCTCTTTACAAGCATAGGCTGAATTAATTGAAGGACATACCTCACTAGTACCTATCTTCAGAGGAAAATCTCCACCAAATCTAGTTTTATGGTTATCTTTCTTTACAATGGTGTCAAAGTCACATATTTGCCTTGTGATCTCTAGAAGTATAACATGGTCTGTTGGATACCTTGGAAGCATGTATGGAGCCCTCTGAAAACCATCTATTCTTATGTAAGAGAAGGTGGGAAATTGTATGAACCAAGCCCCATACCTTTTGGTCAACTCCTTAGCATTATCTGATATTCTCACATGCTCTGCACCTTGGAGCAATCTAGTGATGTGCATGGTGAATGCATCATTCACCCTCTTGTAACTTGAGCTTCCTAAGGGAAATTGAGGATAAACCTCATAAATTACATCCTGGCCAAATATTCCTCTTGTGCTCAATCCCTTATAGGGATGGAATCTTGCAAGTGCATACACTAAATATGAAGTCATGGTGAATGTCTTGGTCTGTAGCACATTGCACATTTGTTCATGAATCACAACACTTATAACACTTGCCCAATGATAATTAGTAGTCTCCTGCTCCATCCTCACAATGAAATGGAACATCCAATTCTCGAACATACCTGCACTCTTTAGGCCTACCACCTGGCTAAGAAATGTAATGGCATCATAGATTTCTTGTTTAAACTTTTCCCTGTGCAATTGCTTAGGAAGTTTTGAGAAATGAGACTTTGGATTTTCAAGCCAAGAATTGATAACCTATTGTGACTTAATAGTCTCCTCCTCATAGTACCTTTTAGCTGCCTCCATATTAAAAACCACTACATGAGACCTGTCTGGCATATCAAAAGTCTATGCAATAGAGACAGGGTTAAGATTAGTCAATACCCTCCCTTGAGGGTTGAATATCCTTTGTGAATCCCTATCATAGTGTCACGCACATTCCAATACCAACTCATAACACTGAATTGTGGGGGGAAATCCTACTACATGAGATAATCCCAATTCCATTCATCTCCTGGCCAGCAATGGAGGAATTTTTGTGCCATTCTTACCTTAAACTCCTCATAGTCCCATCAACCCACATTTGTGTTTGAAACTTCAGACCAGACGAAGGCTATCTTACTTTTTAGAATCCTTCTCTTCATGTCCAATTTAACTCTTTCTGCTTCTGAGATAGAGGATCCCTCCATGTCACCTTTAGCCTTTCTGACCACTGCCCTGCTAGATTCAGCCTGCATCCATCGAATACTAACATAAAAATCCAATTGTTGATAACATATTTATCAAAGTGTTAGCTCAAAATCATAATAAAACCATCAAATCAACTATAAATCATCATAACTGAGGAGTTCGGGATTCCAAGCTAATTGGGGAAAACCAGTTTGGGAGGAACTTCAAAAAATTCCAGACCAAGTAGATTTTCCTAAATAAGGCATAAATATCAATAATAGATCATGAAAATGAAGAAATGATGCATATAACATTATGTAATCTATCAGTTTAAAGCATGGAATGTTAAGAATTCATCATTAAATTCATCCATTTCATCCAATTTATAAGTTCCACAAAGTTTCCTAGAGAATTCAGAAAAATACAGCTGGACTGGAATTCTGTGAAGACCCCAAAACTCCAAATTTTTAATGCACACCCCAGAACACTGAAGGTTAAATAGAATCTGGAAAAATATGGGGATGCAAAAATTCTGCGAAGTCCTTAAAATCTCAAAAAATGTTACTACATTTGATTTTTCCTTGATATGATCAAATGTCCATGAATCTCAAATCTCCTAAGCTCGACTTGAATCTAATTCATGTTTCCTATCAACCCTTTTGGATCAAGACTACTTGAGGTGTTAAATGATGAATGTTCATAACAAACCAATGATGCCCTAGATTTGATTGTTAAAACCTCCACCATGGGTGAAAGGAACTAGCCCAAATTAAACCTGGATTGAGCTCGAATGCACTCAACAAGGCTTGTAATGAGTTGTGGATCATCCTTAAGCAAGCCTTGACTGATAAACTAAAAGTGAAACCCATGAACTAACTCAGAGTACGCCAATTTGGACTAGACTTCACGAAACCCTGACCCGAACCAAACTAAAATATTAACTTATGGGGCAAGGCATGGGAACCATTTGAGAATGCGGAACATCATTAAAATCCAACTGGTTGACTAGGTCAAAATATAAGATAGACATTGAGAACCTTCAAACATCAAACACAACCCTAATTTGGTCATTTAATCATCAAACATGCAAAATCAAGCTCCCAAATGGATGTAAAATGGCCATAGAAAACCAATCATTAACATTTCAAAGGTAGGAACCATAGTTACACACCATAAGTAGATCAAATTTGACCATGAGGAAAATGAGCAGTGAACTTAGATGCCCTAGCAACCAAATCATACTAATGTTGGAATATGTGCCTCAATACTTATTGACATGGAGCTCCTGAAGGGAAAAGTCGCTGTGAAATTGTTCATGTCTGGGTGACTAACTATTTTGAAGCTCTTGGAATGTTCATATCGTTGTGACGGGGTTGATGTCTTGCCGACAAGTCTATCGTTGTGACCTTGTGTGTTTGTTGTGACCTTTTGGTGAATGGAAACCTTCGGGCGATAGTGTGATCTTATCGGGTGTCGGGGAGACTTGGCCATAGGGTCTATTGTTGGTATATGGTCGGCTTAAAATTTTATAATACAATTTCAACAAGTTTCAAGGCCGTTCCGGGAACTCTAAGTGCCTCAAATCTAACTCAAAAGATTTTCAGGTGCAAATCTAGAAAACTAAAACTGCAATATCTTTCAACCCAGGAACAAAAAATAAAAACCGTAAATGGGGAATTTCATTATGACAAAAAGGGTATCCAAAAATTTAAAAAAATTTAAAAATAGAGAAACTTGAAATTTAACTATTTTTGGGTGATGCAAGATTGCCCTTACACCACTGGATGCTCCTGCATCATAAGCATTCATCATTAAATTCATCCATTTCATCCAATTTCTAAGTTCCACAAAGTTTCCCTGAGAATTCAGAAAAATATGACCAGATCAAAATTCTGTGAAGTCCCCAAAACTCCAAATTTTTAATGCACACCCTAGAACACTGAAGGTTAAATAGAATCTAGGAAAATACGGAGATGTAGAAATTCTGTGAAGTCCTCAAAATCTCAAAAACTGTTACTACGTTTGATTTTTCCTTGATACGATCAAATGTCCATGAATCTCAAATCTCCTAAGCTCGAATTGAATTTAATTCATGTTTCCTATCAACCCTTTTGGATCAAGACTACTTGAGGCATTAAATGATGAATGCTTATAACAAACCAATGATGCCCTAGATTTTATTGTTGAAACCTCTACCATGGGTGAAAGGAACTAGCTCAGATTAAACCTGGATTGAGATCGAAAGCACTCAACAAGGCTTGTAATGAGTTGTGGATCATCCTTAAGCAAGTCTTGATTGATAAACTAAAAGTGAAACCAATGAACTAACTCAGAGCACGCCAATTGGTACTGGACTTCACGAAACCCTGACCCGAACCAAACTAAAACATTAACTTACGGGGCAAGGCATGGGAACCATTTGAGAGTGCAAGACATCACTAAAATCTAGCTGGTTGACTAGGTCAGAATATAAGATAGGCATTGAGAACCCTCAAACATCAAACACAACCCTAGTTTGGAAGATTAATCATCAAACATGCAAAATCGAGCTCCCAAATGGACATAAAATGGCCATAGACAACCAATCATTAACATTTCAAAGGAAAGAACCATAGTTACATACCATAAGTAGATCAAATTCGACCATGAGGAAAATGAGTAGTGAACTCAAATGCCCTAGTGACCAAATCAAATTGAATGTATGAAATCCAAATGCCTCAACAAGCAAATCAAGAAATTTGAACACCCAAATCACCAAATCTTAGATGCAAGAGTGATACACAATGAAAGATGAGAGAAAATGATGCAAAATCCCCTTAAATTCAACCACACTCATACCGCAGAGATTGTACCTAGGTGCATTAATGTCATCGACAAGATAGGCTAAAGAAATTTGAAAACCTGATGGTAAAATGAAATCTCAGAAAAATCTGGTGCATGTGGAATTCTGCGAAGTCCTAGATTTCTTGAACTATAGCGTTAGTCTCTTTGCCAGACTTTGAGTGAAATCCGGGAAAATACGGATGGAGTGGAGAATCCCGAAATGAAGTAAAAACTCGAACTTTGTTCAAAACTTAGATTTTCAATGTGCAACTCAAGGGAATCACTTAGGTGAGCAAGATGAACATCCTAATGACCTCTAAAGAAATTAAATTATTAGAACTGAGAGGCCAAAAGATTCCTAAAGACTAGAGCAAAAAAAGGGGGTCCCTACTTTTAATGGGGCATGCGTGCAAAACTACACAACAATGCCTAGATCATAAGAAGGGTCATCCCGCAGGAAATGCTTTGTGCCCTCCCGTATGCAACCTCCTATAACTGGTGATATAATATCCCTAATAAACAAGGTCCCCAAGCATAAACCATCTTGTATCACCTCATGCCAAAAAGTACATCCCCCAGCCAATGGGAAACCCATGTCCTCAGCGATCTGGAATAACCACACCAACAATCAGTGTCGCTAATAGAGCATCAAATCATATGTAGTGCTCTGCCATGAACTCCCACTATATCTCATACCAAATCTAGCACCCTGATCATGATAGTAGCTAATGAACATTTGATGTCCATGTCGTGGGTCATAAACAATCCTCTCTCCCCAGATCAGTAGGCGTAGAATCCAATAAACATCCTCGAGGGTAACTATAGCCTCCTCGATCGACAGGTGGAAAGAGCAGGTCTCTGAGTGCCACCTCTCGCATAACACTGTCAGGAGTCCCCTATTTTCCCATACAATAGGCATATAGGTGACATAATAGAGACCTAGTCACATCAATTGCCATTGCTCTCTATCTATCAAGCTATCTTTGAATACATAAGTCGATGGTTTTCTCTCCTATGTGTAAATAGGTGCTAACTGTCTCTGCACATATCAAAGCATGCGTCAGCATCTTTTTAAAACTTGTCATTATCACCTAATCTAAGCCAAATAAATTTAAAAGTTGAAGCAACACTAAGCTACCATCAGTCAAAGTAAAAAAAAATGTGTCAAAATTGCTTCAATTGCATCATAGCTAAGCAATTGTGTCATGTCATGCAACGTTTGCATTGCTATACAATGATTGCATCATGATTTTGTAGGCATGTGCCATCCTCTACAAATGTGTTGTTCATACCCTCAAATGTGTTGTGATAGTTTGAATGCAGCTTTACAACTGTCAAATGCGGCTTAAATTGATGATTGTGTCACAACTACATGCAAATGTGTTGCGACTTTTGACCATGGCTTGATAGCCTTTTTCATTTGTGTCACGACACATTGAATGTGTTGAAACATGAAATCAATTGCAACTTACGTGAATGCAAATGCGTCACAATGCATGTGTTCCTAGTCCTAGAAACCCTAAAAAAAGCACGAAAAATGATAAATTGACAAAGTGGGCTAAGGGTACATATCGTTGGCTCTGCGCCCTCTGGTTGTCTGTAGGTCCTAACAATATACCTGCGGTGCTCTATGATTGGGATCACCATCTTCTCTGTTGCTATCCTCGCTCTGAGCTCTTTGAAATTACTATAGCAAATTTGAAAATGAAATGAGTTTTACCACCAATTTCAACTATTTATAGGGTAAAAGTGGGGTTTTTCACATTTGTTATTACTAGAAGCTCCTTTTGTCACCTTTGATTGCTCTTTTGGGTACCTTAAACATGTCCAAAATCGAAACCATCTCACCATTACTTTTCTAGTCTAAAATTAACTTGTTGGGACACTTTCCAAATTTTTCTGTCAATGGACCAAAATTTGAAAAAAATTTCGAGGGGGCATTGATATTTCGTACCTTCACTGGGGCATGAATTTGATTTATTTTTCTTTGTCACAATGCGATAGGCTACATTATGACAAAGAGGGGGAAAACTTAGACACTAAAAATTGATCTAGACCTACGAGCTCCATTTTTCACCGCATTCATCCTAGCATAATTAAAATATTTAATTATGTTGTGCGGTCCATTTTCATCTATTAATTAAATAATTTTTAATTATTTAATTAATTCACATCTCTTTATTCTGCCAGATTATTTAAATAAATAAATTTTATTTATTTACTTAAATGCGTCACTAATTATCTAATGCCTCCTTATAATTAAATAAATTCCCTAATTTATTTAATTATTCATGTCCACTAATTCATCTAGATTATTTAAATAAATAAATCTTTCTTATTTACTTAAATACGTCAATAACTTACATATTCTTGTTCTAATTAAATAAATTCTTTAATTTATTTAATTATGGCCACATGTCATTTTCCCCATTTTAAATAAAATAAAAAAAAATGATTACTTATTTAAAATGGTTAAATTTCCTTATTTTGGTAGAGGATAGGCATTTATTGCCTATTGTCATTTGATTCTCCATTTTTTGAATTAAAATGATGTTTAATTCAAAAAGATGCCCTTTTGCATGCAAAATTCAAATGACTATTATTAATTTGATTCCCTAGTCTTTTTTTAGCCATCTTGTCTCAACTTTCAATCTAGTTCATTCGTTTGCTTTTCAATCTCATCCATCCATTTGAAATTGCCTTTTCTTATAAAATGACAATTTTGAATTCATTTTCTCTCTGTCAAGTGTTTAGGTGAACTTCTAGATTTCTTGTTTTCATCCATTTTCCTACACACTTAGAGCTTCTCCTAGGCACTTTGAGTCATTTTGCATAGGAAAATCCTTCAACACTTGCATAGGACTTGATATTTTCATAGGTTGCTCAAAGAATCTGAGGGAAAACTTCAACTTGCAACAAGCCAGAAGGTATAATGGAGGTGAATCATGGGGGTTGAAGACGTTCAGTAACATATTTTCCTTTGTTTTCATGTTTACTCCTGTGTTCTTCATTATCTCTTTTGATTGTTTTGGATTTATTGTTGATAATCTATTAACCCATAAAATTTCCAGAGATACACAGTCATTCTCTCCTTCTTCATCTAAGAATACTTGTTGATGATAAGAGTTCACCTCCCACCTCTGAATATCCACATCATTCATGTTAGGCTCATCATTTGAGAAGTATTCTTCACAATCAAGATCTGATTTAGTCATAAGTACGTTTGTCATTTCATCCTAATCCTAAAAAGAGTCAGATCCTACTTGATTATCTTGTGATTCTGCTACTAACATTACCACAACACATTGTTGTGAGGAATGAGGCATTTGACACACTCCACACCAAGGAAAGTCTTCGGTAACATTTGTGGAATGCTTAGATACAAAGGATCAGGTGTACCCTATACATTATTTTGATTATTATTAACTAGATTCCCATTATGCTAGTTTGTATGATAGGGGTAGTCCTGCAATCGCGAGGGTCTCTCATTCATTTGGAACTGGGGTTTTTCATTCTTTATTTCCTTTTGTAGTAAACTAAGAATCTAATCTAACTTCTTATCTGTAGTTGTAGTTTTACTAGCCTTGTCATTTGGAGCTCTAGAGTATTTAGAAGCCTTGGGGTCTTCCCTTCTTCCTACTTTACCATAGGCTCTTCTATTATTTTCAATGTTGGCTGCCATCTTATAGGCCTATATCATATTCTAGGGATTCTTATCTCTGAGAAAATAGCACATCTTATAGTCATAAGCATTACAATAAGTTACCAAAAATTCACTCTCATTAGGCCATAGATAAGTAGGGACTCTATTCATAGCTTTTTGAAATCTCATATTGAATTCAGTGACCATCTCATTAGGTCCTTTAGCCATGTTATTAATTATTTAACCTGAACATAGGATTAGTTTGATCCCCATACTGCTCTCTAAAAACTCTGTAGAAAGATTCCTTTGAATCAATACTTGCATTAGGTAACCCCCTACACCAATCCCTTGCATCCTTGGTCAAGGATTGCATAAATTATTTCATGGAAAAATCGTCATCCCATAGTTCAAACTCTTCCACAAAGCTTTGGAAGGCTTTGGAGTGATCTTCACCATTGAAAGCATTATTACTGGTAAATTTAGGGAGATGCTTCCTTGCATTATTTGGGATAGGTTTGGGGTATCCTAGAATATTTTCAAAACACAATTGCCTATACCTATCAATTTGAGGTGGCCTCCTAGGATGTCTATCCCTATGGGTATCCCTTTGTTCATCATCCTTTTTATTGTCAAATTGATTTGCATTCGTACCTCTTCCACTTTCATTATTACCACCACTTTTTTTCTTATCTTCTTCATCATCCTTAGAATAATAATTGCTATTCTTGTTACCTCCTCCACCTCCTCCACCCTGGTTGCCACCACCATCTCCACTAGGAGTATATCCTCCTAACCTATTCTTCTGAGATCCACTATCATTTTTCCCAGAGATTGAAGACTTTGGAGTTGGTATAGACATTTTAAGGAAGGCAATATTTCTGGCCATTTCTGCATTGGCCACTTCAATTTTAGTCTTCTTCAAGTCTTCCAACAATTTCACGAGTTTAGGATTTGGGGGTGCAACATACTGAATGGGATCATCTTTGGGATTATTAACAAGAGTTTTGGTAGATGAGGTGTGGGTATTTGTATTAGTATTGGTAGTGAATGTATTGAAAGTATTCTTCTAGGTATGATTCATAGGTTTCTTCCCATGAGCTACAAATGATGTTTTCTTGGGAGGATCAGTGGTTTTAGTAGTTGTAATAGTTTTTGTATAAGTGCTACCAGAGGTTCTTCCATTTGAACTATTACCTTAGGAATTTCATAGGTGATTTTGGCTGCTATTTTAGCGACACTCTCTTCAAAATATTTACACCTACCAACATCCTCTCTCATTTTCTCAACCTTCTATCTCCTAGTATCCCTTTCAAGCTGCTTGGCTCTAACCCTATCCTCCTTTTCCTTCAATTCCTTTAGTCTCTTCTTTTCTTCTTGCTCAAAAAGCCAATTTTATTCCTCCTCCAAGGCTTGGATATCCTTGTCTATATCTTCATTTTCTAAGAAGTTTCCATACTCACTTGGTGCAGGGGTATGAAAGGTTTTCTCAACTAGATCTTCCTTAGGAGGAAAAAATGTTTTTGAATTAGGGAGCTCTCCCCTTGGGTTAAAGTTTCCTCAATGAAAAAAAGTCCCAACTCTAGGTGCTGGTGGTTTTGAGAATTTCTTACTCCTATACAAAAATCCCCACCTATCTTCTTCTCTAGAAATATCAAGCTCATTGTCAAACACTTGTTCAACAACAAAAACTCCCTGATCTTCCTTATGTATTTCATCCTCATTTGGATTCTCATTAACATTCACACTATTCACTTCATTATTGAAATTGGGAGATGCTCCAACAAGAGATTCAATAGACTTACCTGATTCAGTATCTTTCTTCTTCCATAGAGGTTGTTTATCCTTTCTAGGATCGAGTTCCAACTTCTACTTAGGATTTTTCTTTACGTAACTTCTAGTTTTCCTCATGGTGTCAATTGCTATGTTAGAGTCCTTCTCCTCAAGTTCCCTTTGAGATCTTGTCATCGTACTGGTATGAGAAACTTTAGAGTCGCCTCCCACAATGTTGGGAAAGAGAAATTGATTATATATTGGCTTGTTATTTGTGACCTTAGAAAAAATTCTAAACATAACCTGACACAATATGACAAAATTGACTAGAATTTGACATATAAAGTGGATATGACATATGTAGCTTTAAGATTTGAACCAATAATTCTTCCAATGAAGAATAAAAAAACACTTGACTATGACTGTACCAGATCTGGACTAGAGATTTTAAATTTAGTTAGATCCCCAGTGGAGTCCCCAATCTATTGGCTCTTTTAAATACCAACTAGATCTTCAAGGAAGCCTATGGATTTTCCAATTCTAATGATTAGAAACCTAAAAGGGGTTGGCCAAATAATGAGAGAAAGAAATTCAGCTTTCCTCCTACACTTTGGGTTCTGCAAGAGCTAGGAGGGTGATTCCACAATGCACTTATAACGTTCCTTCACAAGATTTCCATATACATTGCATATTAAGCATAAAAATTCTCATATCTATGACTCGATAAGTGACAATTTGCAAGGAATTTGAAAATCCCTTACACCTTTATAACTTAGAGCAGAGAGTGGGAAATTTGAATGAGAATTACAACAACCATCATCATTATGAGTATGATTTTAATTAAATGAATTGTTGATTGACATGATGCAGTTGATCAGATACCTTTCAAATCACTTAATACATAGAATAGTGCATTATCCTAGGATAACAAGGTCAAATTCACAACATACTATAATGCAATAAGAGAGGCATTTGAAATTTATAGACTATTTTGGATTTGCATTACAAATTTATAACTTGGATTTTCCAGATATAACATACTTAAAGATCCTATGAATTAACACACAAACCAGTGACTACATTGAAGCATTTTAATCAACTACTTGAATTGAAGTAGAAATGAAAACACACATCCAACCATGTTAATTGGAGACTAATAAAACAATCCTTGATCATTTCATTTTTGATTCATGAACAAACACATCGGAGAAAATTTGCATGAATTTTTTTAGTATTGATTTTCAAATGCTACAATTGTTGTGAAACATTTAAGTTGATTGTGAATACAAACTCATAACCTAAGACTCGACGATCAATTCTATATCCATTGTATGCAAAAAAATACCTGAGGTCAACCAAAAATTTTCAAAGAACACTACACAATAGCCTTGAACTCCCTTTAATAAGATCAAGGGAGCAAACAAGCATTGAGCTATTGGCTGGTCACATTACATTTCAATTTGTATTTAAAATTATTTCATTTCATTTCAACCTCCAGGCAATTATATTTACACTTGAAGAAATGGGGGGAAATACAAGAAGAAAAAACTTGTAGAAGCCTATTGAACTTGTATCCTCATTTTTTGAGAATTCCATGTCATCACATCATTCAACAAAGAGCACAAAACATGAGAAAAGAAGAAATAACAAAGAAAATAGAAAAACTTGTCTAGATTACCATGTGCATTTTTCAAATTGAGAGGATATAGATTTTGTTAAAATAGTTATTTCACAGGCCAAACTTGTATTATACTTGACCATGTTCAATATCCATCTCACCATCCCTATGGCTTATTCAACATATTTATCTAGCCAATTCTTGTATTCATCCTTTGTGGGATAATTGATATCTAATAGTTTCTACACCTTTGTGTTGTATGAATTATACCTAGCATCAGTTACTACTTTGGCCTCTTTCACAAAGGTGTCCATGTCTGTCTAAATCCTAATGAGATTATCAATTAAACCATTCAACATAGTTAAGTCCAACTTATCATGAATGTATGCTATTTTTGGACCCGTAGTTGTTTGATGCCTCAAGAAAGCCCTCCATGATGCATAGTCTTTGAGTGTTCCATCCTCATTAAGGATTTTTGGCACACCTTGTTCCTCCATATCCCTAAAGGATTTCATTTTACCTTGCAACTGTCCACCAATTCTTTCATGAAATCTTGTGACTTCACCAATCATTTCAATTCCTCTTATTATGTCTGGAAGATTTTTTAGAGCTCCAGGGTATTCCTTTGCATTTTCTTGAATCTCCCTTAAACTGTTTAATATACAACTCTATTTATTCCACGTGCTCTTGAAAACCTCTTGAACATGTTGGAACCTCTCAAATGCCTCATGTATACCCTTATAAGTTAACCATATGGCTTTTTCTTTAATGGCTACCTTGGTCAATCTGTGGCCTAGAATATCTTCAACCATATCCTTTGTAATCTTGTTCATGTTCTCCTAGAGCTTATTCTTCTCAGACTTGGCTGCTTGCAGCTCACTCTTCAATGCATTAATCCTCAAATTTATGGTGTCTTTATATTGTTGTGAAGTACCAGATGGAGAAGTAGGAAGGGTCTTCTAATTTACCTTGACCACAGTGGCTTTCACTTTGTTATACTCTTCAACTAACTTGTTGTGCTTATCCAACAATTTCATATATCTGGCTTGAGTAATTTCTATAGTGTCCACACTCAACATAACTGTGTGCATTGTTAATCTTGTAGCCTATGGATATGTCATCTCTAAAGCTCTTCTTATTATCAAATCTCCTAAAAGGCTAGTCATTGTTCTACTAAGTTTGCATCTCCTTGAATCTGGTGTTAATGACCAAATAGCTAGTGCATGCAAACTAGGGCTGAACCCTGAACCAAAAGTTTTCTCATCAAAAGTTTCTTCAAACACCATAGCATTTGGGTCATTCCTAATTGCATCTAGAGTGATTATGGAAGATAGGTTCCATCTAGGCATCACCAAAATAACACGGTCTCTGACCAATCTTCTTGCTTCAATAGGATTTATTTGCGCAATTTCTTGATCAATCTCTTCTTCAATCTTCTTTCTAACCTCTTCCTATTGTGAGGGATCAACTCCCTCCTGATCCTTTTGTATCCTATAATTTATTTCCTAAGCTTTCAACTTAGCTATGAATTCTCTAAATTCTTTGGATGTCACAAAAGAATCATCCTCTAAAAATTTGGCACAAGGTAGAACCCTTGCATCATTTTCTTGGATTTCATCATATTCTCATGGTGCTAGAGTATCATCTAGAACAAAAGGTTTCATTGCTTCTCCAACATCAGGGTATGAAAATTCATGCTCTATTCTTTACTCAATAGGCACTACTTCAGCAGACAACTATTGTACATTCCCCTCAGTACTTTGTGCTTCATCAACATTTGTAGAAGGAAGCTCCATAGCAGGAGTATCCTCAATGTCAATTGGTTGTTTCTACACCTCTAATGTTGTGGGCTCCTCTAGTTGACCACCAATTTTTTAATAAATTCTCTTGTAAAGAACTTCAAGCCAATTTCTTTGCTTGTTGCACCTTCTCTAGAAAAGTACCATTATCACAATCACTAAGGATATTTTCCTTCCTCTTAAATTTTTTGGTGAGGTGCTTGTAAGGGATTTCATAGTAGGAATTCTGGGTAGAAGCCCTATGCTCAACCTCAACAATTTTCATCCAAATCTTCTCTCTATCCTAGATATAAGATAATGTTGGAAAGTTTCTTATCACATCCTTTTTGAAGTAGAAAGTATGAGGTCCATACCTTGAGATTCCCATTTTTATCTTTTCTCTATTAATGAGCCCTTCTGGATCAAAATTTCTAGTAGGGGCTATATTCATTCTCAGATTATTTATCATTATGCTAAGCACTTCATATGCTTCCTTTGCAGTGACAACAAAATAATAAAAAGAGAAAGTTGTTGCAATAACAAAGGCCTTCTTGGATAACCTAAAATTCTCTACATCACAATTATCCATTTGCCACATTATTTCAGTGAAAGCTAGCCTTTCAAAAACAAACCTAGGTAAGAGATTTGGCACCACAATAGTCCCATAACACCTAATGACTGTGCAATTATCATAAAAATACTAGTCTCGCCAATTGAATTCATAATTGGGGTCATCACCACATTCCCTTGGTCTCAACCATGCTTGAATTTTTTTAGAAATTCTCTCAACTGGAATCAATCACATTTGTACCAAAATAGTTTATGGTGTTATAGAATCCAACATAGTTTGAATTTGGGCAGAGCAAATCCTAGATGTTTTTCCACATTTGGATAGGCAATTTATGATCCTTTTCATCCTTTTGTCTCTATTTCATGGCTTGATCGAAACCCTCCCTTCCCTGGTATATTATCATATGCATCAGTAATGAATAATGTCTAAATTTCAATGGGGTTTTTCTTTCTTTCAACCTCCTCAAGTCATAGTGTAATTTCTCAAGAGCTCGGTAAGCATAGTCAAACCATGTGTGCTTGTTTTTATGTCGAATATCCATGATCATAACTAATAGGGGTGATGTTATCCTTCCATCACACTTCACTCGAAGAACCTAACACAACATAAATTATGCGTATCTGAAATAATCTTCAAATTCTTCACAATCCAATGTTTCAACTTTGTTGATTACAAACACAAAACCCTTCTCTCATCTACGCTTTGGTAGTTCACCTCTTTGAAACCCAACCCTATGTTCAACATACTCCTGCATCTTTTCCATAGTAATATTTTCACTAGCATTAGGGTTCATTCTGAAAACCTCTATGAATTTACTTTTCTTTATTTCCAAAATGCTTTTACAATCTGTATTTGTGATTACCGTATTGACAACATCATATCTATTTGTGAGTTGCAACATTCAATCTACCCCCACAAAAATATTAGGGACAACCAATTTCCCCAAATTAAAACCCTAGACATTTTGACCTAGATGTGGAGCATCTCTTTTGTGAAAGTGTACACGAATAACTCCCATCTAGGCTCTAGCATGGAAATGTCAACAATTCCTACTATAAGGTCCTTGAAATTGGTGGTTAGTATTCCTTCCTTGGTGGTCTTCTTGCCACTTGCCTTGGAATTTGTCATTTGGAACTTGTCCATGAATCAAACATAGTCCTTTGCTTGACCCTTTTTCTTCTCAGTTCCTTCAGATGTTTGGGGTGGGTCATGGGAGACTTTCTATTTTTTCTTCTTGGGTGTGGGTTTTGAAGATGACGACTCACCAGGTTGACTCATCTTGATAGCTTAGGGCTTTCACGTTTCCATTCAAACTAGGTTTTAGAATTTTTATTCTATTCTTGATAGCTTAAACTTAAATTCAAATACAATTCTACCCTTTTGTTTTTATCCCAATTAGAAAACTACACTCAATCAAGAGAAGCCAAGAGCCCTAATTCACCTTTGAAAACAACCCAGAAATTTGATTTAATGTGCCAATTCTTGTAAAATAACAAGAAAAACTAGTGGGATCCGATGATGGCTTACCTAGGAAAAACTCCTCTGCAAATTTTCTTTGACCTTGACTCTAGTTGCTCTGAACTCTTCTTTAGCAACTCAATTGTCAGAATGAGAGGATAATGTATATACAAACCCTTTTACATTAATTTTGCTGAGTACATTCACCATTAATGGTATAAGAAGGCTTGGACGAGTGAACAATTACTCCATCAATTGGTTGTTCCCATTTGAATTCAACCATTGATTTTCTCATGCGAAAATTCCATCCAACAACTCACATCATTCCATAATCTCCATGGGTCTCTTCCAATAATTTAATATATAATTTGATGATGAGTTAAGAAGCTACCATGTGTACCTCTTCATATTCTATGAGTATCGCTCATTGTGTCCTTACTTTTCATTGAGCAATCTTAACTCATGATAGACTAAGCCCTGGGGAGAAAATCCACCCATCGACAGTCACAGGTTCCCTTTTGGAGAGCATGAGATAGCTGGTAATAGTGATAAGGTGAGTGATCGGTTAAATACTTAACTACATCACTCATTGGGGGTTTCTTTCTAGCGGTGGCAACATAATAGGCGATGGGCGATGAACCTATCATGGTAATAAAGATAGTTCTTTTCTCATCATGGGATGGAAATGGGATATTACAAAGGAACATGCGATGAGTGATGAACCATCAGTGATAAACTTAAGTAGTGAGAAAATGTACATGGGAATAAGTTATTTTTAAAAGGGGACCTCCTGGGCTCAATGGGTGACCAAAATTTTGTGGCCGATTAAAAAATGATGATAAAGACCATAGGATTCCACTTAATTAACAAGTTACCTGATGCAAATTGTCAATGAGAGAACATAAGCCAAAGGATAACCAAGGATGCGAATGTAAATAAAATCTTAAACCCTAGACTCTAATGAAAATAGGATGTGTAATTAGAAATGTGACCATAAAATTGAAGGGACCAAAAAAAAAACTTTAGGGTTCCACCAATGGCTCCAACTGGGGATGTATTCTACTCCCTCGGAATAAAGAAAAAGATCTCAAATAAAAAAAATAGGATTCAAGAAGTAGTGTAACCACAGCGTCAGAACCCAAGGACAACAACACAATAATTACGGCTAATTTTTTTTAAAGTTAATAAAACTTTATACATGTAATACGCATTAAGTCATAACATGAATTTCAATTAAATAGATTCATTAACACATACATCCCTTGGGGTACACGAAGAGTCATTACACGACTTAGATCCATACAACATCAATAAAAGAATAAATCAAAAGAAGATATAAAACAAAACAATAACAAAATATATACATGAAAAGATTCATTGATAAGAAACCACTATCACAGTGGCGTAATACCACATATGCAAAATCGACTTCGCTTGTTGAATACCATGCAGCTGGCAATTTCCACGAGATTAACATTTATTCTGATCTGATGTTCAAAAGTACAATGAGACAAAGAAAAGATGTTTCCAATCACTTGAAGCCGGAAACCATAACAAGATAACATGATGCACGGCCATCACTGGCCCGGCTCCAGACAGATACAACTCTGGAGTCCTTTACCGCCTTGAGCCTCCAGTATCCACCCTCTCTGATCCTTAATTTGGGGACCCAATGGGGTGCCAGCACGGGCCTTGTGAGGTCAAGAGACCCCACCCCATGCTGCGGAGCCCAACAGAAAGGGCCTCAGCCAAAGGCATCCAAGGGGGCACCCGCGAGATAGCGTGCCACAAAGTAATATAAAACTCAAGGATTACAATGACATATCAACCACATGCAGAGAGTCATGAATCATCTTTGAATCAAGGCAATAACCAATAAACAAATGTGAGATGATCATGAAGCACTTCCAAATCAAACTAAATTAATAAACATAATACAATTCCAAATTGCAATTAAACAATACAATAACATCATATCACAGTACCATAGGAGTACAAGGTCAAAACCCAAACATCAACAAGATTTATACAAGACCATAGAATACACCAAAGATAAAATAGGGTAAAACCATAAATCAATTCAAACAACTTCGTTTCGTAAAATCAAGACAGAAATTCATTTTCGGAGGATTTCCCAGTACTTGACATGAAGGGCGTTAGAAGAGTGTCATCGCGTGGCAACATGGATTCTCGGGCTACCTATTGCGAATGCGCCTCCATCTCTTGCAGCCGGATTATGGAGCAGCCAAGCACTAAGGCGCACTCCATCTATGGTTATCCGGGCTACCTATCTCAAAGGAACAGCTCCATAGGGTTATCATGTAAGAACCATTGAGCACTGCCGGGCGATAGTCTTTGCCCAGCCCATGACGCTCATCGTCCACATGCCGTGCGGCACTAAAAGTGGGATAAAGGGCATCAGTCTCAATTTTGAAAATGTGAGGATTCACCGCCTGAACAGTGCGGGACACCGTGATGGCATCTTGATTGCCCGCTTTTGACCGCGCGCCGGGCCGCTCTCCAGAACTTTAAGAACTTCAGAATGGAGAGGTTGCTGCGAAAACATGGCAACGTTCAGAGTCCTGCCGAGAGAGGAAAAACAAATTGAGGCATTACCCATCTTGCTATAAACACATAATCAAGGTCTCAACAATTCCCGTACAACCCTTTTAAAATCATGATACCAAAACACTTGCCACATAAAGAAAGGACATCAACTGTCAATCATCTCAAGCCTCTAGAAGCCAAAAGAATGACGATCCACAAATGAGGGTAAAAATGAAGCAATACAGTCCCAACACAAAAACTTAACATATGGAAATCTCCTCAACCAAAAGGACTCAAGCGGCGACCAAAATAATAAGAATCCATAAAACTCATTTATTAATCAAATATGAACTCAATGAATAAAATCACCTATGAAAACCAAACAACTCAAGAGATACATCGAAACAAATTCATCATAACAATTCTCAAGCACGGGGATACACTTAATGAATAACAATAAACAAACAAACACTTTCTATCCATCCGCAAGGACCAAAATCTAATCATAACCTTATGACACAAAAGAGCTCCATCCAAAAACAAAACTCAAATAAAATAAAATAAAAATACATAATCATCTTGATACAAATCAACCGGCTCAAACCATCAAATCAATCATGAAACAAGTAAGCATCCACATAGAGAATTTACGAAGAAGAGAATAAGGAGATAGTCATCATTTAGAAAATCATCTAATTAACATAATTCCTACATCTATCCAAAAATAAACAGTCAACTCTTACTCCTTGTTACAAAATAACACTATGCTACAACCAGAAATTCGACATCTATCTACTTAAAACTTTTGCAAATATAAAACAATCACTAATATTCACGTCCACACAATTGCATGAATAAATGTTTTATACAAAAATGTTCATTCATAAACAATTCCTAGGTCTTTAAAAATAATATGAAAGATTCCATTACAGGATTGCGAGAGTATCCATTAGCAAACATAATCAGCCTATGAGGACACTATCTTAAAAACACTTTACAATGAACAGGCCATCAAGACATCTCCATAAATACCCCATAAACCAAACACTTATAATAATTCATACAACTACAACAACAATGCTCTAAATTTTAGTATCCACCAATACTCTCATAATAAAATTCACAATTGATCTTGACATTGTTTAAATGCAAGGAGGTTATGACAATAGACTCAACAAGGTCCACAAACCAAACACTTTAGACAAAACAATACTCTAGTAACCGATACACCCATGACATCAACATATGCCGACAAATCATCTCATTATATATCTATCAAGGGAATTCCCGTGTAATAACTTAGAATAGTCTAATTTAACGTATTTAATCACATCTTACCAGTTTACGAAGTTTAAAAGTAAATAACTCAATTTCTCCTAATTGAGTTTCATGCTTAAAATATTTCCCTTAAAATAATACTTTAATAAATATAATATTTAATTACTTATAAATTGAAATATAATTTCCATTTATCCTAACTCACTACTAATATAAACTACAACATTTCGTAACCGAGATTGAACACTTTTTAAATAATTGAAATCTCTCGGTAATGTGAATAGTATTATGTGTTAGAAATTATTTATAACAAAAATCCATTTTTACACGAAAAAGGAGCTAGGAAAGGAAGAGATTGACAAAGATATCAAGGGGGTTACTTAAACCTTTAAAATTTTCCAGTTAAGGCCAAGCACTGTAGCTGAGACAGATTGACAATGGATTGACAATGAAATCAGAGATTATTTAAATTTCTACACTACATGCCAAATTAAACGTGACTTGAGCTATAAAATGACATCGGTTATTTAAATTTCTACAGATTGCAAGTCTAAAAGTTGCAGCTCTGACGGGTTGCCAATGGTTTCAGGGAGACTGTTAAATCTCCGCTCCAATGCCACCACAGCAGCAGGTTGCCAAGTATATTAGATAGTGACTATTGGAATTTGGAATACCGCCATCTACTTGCATTGTTATCAAATCCAAAATGTTATTCACCAGTTTGAAAGGAAGGAGAAAGGTGAGGTCAATCCAATCAATGCATTGTATGATTCGCATAACTTCTCAGGAGCCACGGTATATATATAAGGAGAAGGAAAGATTATTATGTCTGAAATAATTAATACTGCGAGTGAAGTCAAATGATTTGAAGAATGGGAAAGATATTAACAACCCCCAGACTGGGCAAGTGTTGCCTTTCACGGCTGTGCACTTGATACTGCAAGGACTAGGATCATGCAGTCTTGAATCAAAGTGTCAGGTTCAGGAAGGCCATTAAGGCTAAAAGATTGAGAGGGATTCCAAAGGGGCATTGGGCTAGGCGGAAGCAGGTTTAAAACGCTGAGAACATATTTTGCCGCGATTCTGTTTGGATGGGGTTGGGTAAAGTGTAACATCACACATCTCACATAAACTTCGGTGTCCTTTGATACCCGATGACTCAACATATACGTTTTTAAACATAAGATGCTACAAATTAACTTGCTAAGCATAGGAGCATAACAATAGGAGAGTTGGTTGTAAGAGAGTATATTCTGAGATATGTGAACCATTTCAATCATCTTAAACAGATACAAAAAAAATTTGCGGAGAATATTGGTGATGGTAAATGGAACAATCTAACAGAAATAGGCTCGCACTATTCTAATGTGCACTAAAATAGATATCAAGTAATAATGAAGGGGCGTCCATCAAGCAATACAACAAGATAGACACTATGTGAAAGTCTTATAATGTTTCCAAATCAACTTCAGGCTTACGGCGGCAACAAGAAAAAAAATGCTATTGAGAAGAAATTAGAGAGATTGTTTAATTGACATTATGGTCTCACAAACAACAGTGGAAATGAAACCACAGTCCAAGACTCCAAGGCGATACAAGCGATGAAGGAAGCGAGTTTCCAGACACTAAAAGTTTTGAAGTTTGGAAATTAACCTTGACAATATTTATTTTGATGACGCTTCGCGAAAAAGAGGAATTGTAATGACGAAACAATTTATCGGAAAACCAGACGAGAAACAACTATTATCTCTGGATGTTGCGGATCTGATTTAGTTTCGCGAGAAGTTATATACAACGAGTTGCATCTAATTCCCTTTTCATTGTAGAACGGAACATAAAAATCATTAAAACCTTTGCTTTTAAGGCATAACATATAATTATAGAGAAGATCATACTTATCTTATGGCGTCGATGGTGGGAATGGACTACGATAGAAGCGATGCTCCAACACAGGTGACCCGAGCCCTCACTGTGCAAGAAGGAATTGCAGATAGCCACCTTATCAAAAATGATAATCAAATTCTCCAGAGATATCCTAATGTCCATCCCCTTCACCTTCTTTGCCAACATCCAAAAATACTACCGAAGGAGCCCCTTCAATTCCTAACTGAATGCCTTTCCACCTTCCCCATAACCAAATCTTGAAATAGAGATCGTATTCCTTTTCATGTTTATTATTTATTTCACAGAGGAATAATAATAAAAGAAAATCTTATATGAAATATTTTATCCTCCGAAAATAATAATAAGGAAGTCATTAATTTTTGTTTATTGCACTATATTGATTATTTCCATAATCATTTATTTATTTATTTATTTATTTATTTACTTATAATATTCAGGTTTGATTTATTTAATTCATTTTAAACATTAATAATATTTTATTAGAATTTATTTTGTCACATTGTTTACCATATTAACATTATTATCTTCACAAGATAATTAACTTATCAATTATAATTAGGTACCAAACTTTTATTAGCTTTTCTGCGTTTTTACCTTCCATTCAAACTTAGAAGTAAAATTTTAATATTTAATCCTCTCTAATATTTTCTCACTTTTAAAATTTTATTAATGGAATTTAATCATTAAATGATATTTACCTTTCCTCATTTTAGTCTAATTGCTTTAAAGTAACAAACTCCCAAAGATAATTCAATTAATTTTTATTATTGAATCTAATTCTTTTATTTAATTCTAGATAGGAAAGTAATTTACAGCATAATTAAATTGACTTTATTAATCAAATCCAAACATAATATTAGTGTTATCTCATAACCTTAAAATTAAATTAAATAATAAAATCACCACATCATCAATGACATTACCAACAACAACACCTAACATCGGCCAGCCGGTAGCGGAGGCACTACGATGGGCCAAGCATACAAGGATAAAAAAACCAGGAGCTTGTTTGGACAAGACAAGCATACGCAATAAAAATGAAACACACAAAACCTATACACAAAATTTATATGACTGTCCAATGTACATGGAAGGATAACCTATCTCAAGAGAAATAGGGTTTCAAGAACTTTCCATGTATTGGAAGTTCAAGAATTTCACCTGTTAAAGATTGCAAGAAATATGAGTCTTCTCCATGTATATCAATGATTAAGTAAGGGCCTAACCACAAAGGGTCAAACTTCCCATGTTTACCTTTATCCTCTATCCTTGCATTCCACATTAAAACCATGCTTCCCAACTAAAAATTTCTTTCAATGGCCCTTTTGTCATACATGTGCTTAACTTGCAATTGCAGCTTCTCATTTCTTTTATGAGATTCTCTTCTAGTTTCATCAAGCTCAATCAAATCATCCATCCTATGCTGCATCTGATCACAAATGTCACTATCATATTCTTGGACAAATTTGTACATTTTTATTAGATTGTTATGTGGTATTCTAGCCTCAACACCATACGCCAAGTTGAAGGGAGATTTTCCAAAGACCTTCTTCACAGTAGTCCTGTTAGCCCATAGTGCAAGCTGTGATTTTGAGTCCCTAGCCTTCTTGTTCTTCTCAATCACTCTCTTGATAATATTCATTAGGCTTTTATTGCTAGACTCATCTTTCCCATTCCCTTGGGGGTGATATGGGGATGAATAAGATATGCTTATGCCATGCTGGTTACAAAAATCAAGAAATTCCTCAGACCTGAAACACATGGCGTTATCAGAAATAATTCTTTCAGGCATCCGAAACCTACTCAAAATATTGTTCATCAAATAATCAAAGACAACTTTACTATTCACTTTCCTAGTAGGAATGGATTCAACCCATTTTGTGATGTAATCAGTTGCAACTAGAATCTAGGCATGTCCTCCACTAGATTTCTTAGAAATTTCTCAAATAAAATTAATGCTCCATTGTTGAAAGGGAGCTTGTGCCTACATTGTCCTAAGTGGTAAGTTTCTTGAGAACTTTAATTTTCCAGTGAACCTCTAACAAGCATCACATTTCTTTATGAATCTGTGTGCATCTTTGAACATGGTTGGTAACCAAAAACCTAATTTCAATATATTATGGGTAGTGGTCTTGGCCATGTAATGACCTCCACAGGTTCCTTTATGCATTTCAATTAGCATATCCTCTGTTTGATCCCCATCTACACACCTAAGTAGCAGACTTTCAGGGCTTCTCCACCACAGTTCACCATAGATAATAACATACTTGATTTCTTGCAATTTCAGTGTTCTTTTCTCATTGTGAAGCATACCTTTAGGGAATTGCAATGTCTGTAGATATTCAACAATTCTTTTGTACCACCTACAGGTCTGCATGTCAGATATGGGTGGAACATTTTCATGCTCAACTTGGTTTATTTGATTAGCTTCCAAATTTTTCTTAGCCATCAACTTAGCTAGACCTTGACCTCTCACCATCTTGGTAATCTAGATATTGATGTTGAACTCTTGAATCCTATTGATCCATCTGTAACGACAACCTATGGTCTCTTATTGAGTAAATATATATTTGACTGCTATTGTTGGGACATATGCTATAACTGTAAGTCTAGTCAAATAGGGTCTAAAGTTTTTAACAACCTTAACTAGAGCATATGCCTACTTCTCTATAGCATCACCTTTTAACTCAATTAACTATAATGATTTGCTAAAGAAGGAAATAGGCTCCTCAAAACCCTCATCATTCTTTTGAAGTAAAACTCCTACTATAGTATGGAATGAAGAAAATGTGAATAACTAAAAAGGCTTTGAATAGTTAGGGGATTTAAGGACAGGTGCTCCTTGATAGCATCCTTAATTCCCTAGAAATATTTTGCTGGTTCCTCTGTCCATGCTACTTTCTCCCCCTTCTTTAGAATTTTAGAAATAGTTCTTATAGTTTTAGCAAAGTTAGTAACATATCTCCATACAAAGTTATTTTTTCCAAAAAATGATTGTATTCCCTTCACATTCTTGGGTTGTGGGATCTTATCAATTGCTGCTACATGCTCATGATCAATCCCGACCCTATCTTTTGACACAATGTGACCCAACAATTTCTCTTATTTAACTCCAAATTGACACTTCTTGGGATTGAAAGAAATCCCATATTCCAAGGCTCTGATAAATATATTTTCAAGGTGTGAGTAATGATCCTCCTCCTTACTGTGGGCAGTAAGATCATCTTGATAAATGGCAAGAAAAAAATCTATGAAATCAGCAAAAACCACATCCATGGCTCTCTGAAAAGTGGCACCAACATTAATCAAGCCAAATGGAATCCTTACATATACATATGTCCCCCATGGAATTCTAAATGCAGTTTTAAATTGTTTGATTCCTTGACCATGACCTGGTTATAACTTGAAAACACATCCATCATCAAGAGTAGCTCACATCTAGTCACTTTCTGCAACATTGCCTCCATATTAGGCAAAGGATAATTATCTTTTAAAGATGCCACATTCAAATTTCTAAAGTCTACACACAACCTTAGGTCTCCATTTTTATTTCTCACTGGAACTAAATTTGAGACCCATGATGAGTGTCTGATAGGCTTTATAATCCATACATCTCTTAGCTTAGTAAGCTCTTCTTGCATTTTTGGTTGTAGAGTGGGGTTGATTGGCTTCTGTTTCTGCCTAAAAGGCTTTGCATCAAGCTTCAGTGTTATCTCATGTTGAAATTGGTCCTCCCTATAAGCCTTCAAATCATTGTATGACCATGCAAACACATGTCTATATTTCATCAATAGGGAAATCAACATACTCCTCACATGGGGTTTCATCTTCTTGCCTATATACACCTTTTTAGGAGAATTATCTGTCCCTAAATTTATCTCCTCTAAATCTTCCTTATGGGAAGATGCTTGCTTAACATTTTACTTGTCAGGGCCATCAGAGACACTCTCTAGTGTGACCAACCCTTTGGGATTCTTATTTGTCTTTAATTGAATTATCTCATTCTCAAATAATGTCTCTTTCCCATCAACCTCAACCACAGTGAACCAAAGTCAATCTCTTGGCCTTCGTATTAGTCAATGCAGTGCAATAATCTCAAAATGTCATTGTCATCATCAAACACTTGCCAATTACAAATGTTGTCAAGCACTGTAGGACTAGTTTGTACTTCTATGCATGAGACACCATCAAAGGTAACATCATCTATTCTGACAACAATATTAGCTAATAGGTCTGCACTAATTTTTTTCCCCCTTTCTATCCACTCTATGTAAAAGGAATCAAAGGCCTCAATAGTATCCTAAATTTCATTCTTGTATTGCTTAAGCATTTTATCTTTAGTAATAAATCTAGATCTAATCTAGGAAACTACCAACTCAGAATCCACCAACACTCTTATCAACTTAATGCCATGTTTGGAAGCTAATTTCAAACCAAGTGGACCTCGTACTTAGCAAAGGAACATTATTTGTAGAAGAAAATTGTAACAAGGAGTACTTGAATGTTTTACCTTGTGGAGAGATGAGAATAACTCCTACACCCAAGCCTTCCTTTGAACATGCCTTGTAAAAGTACATAGTCTAGAGGTTATCTCCTTGCAAATCATTAGAAACCTCTCTATCTATAGGTGCAGGTTTGGCCTCTCCTTTCGGCATTTCTTCCTAAATCTAGAAAGTGTCCAAACCAGTGTCTACAAAGTTAATTATTGCTAGATCTTTATGATCCTCAACATATTCAATCATGTGGTGGATCCTTGGCTCTCATGCAATTTTGACATCTTTTTGATCAATTGGAAAAGTTGCAAATGACAAGTCACACTGAATACTCCCACCCATTGATGTACTCCATTGATTGGACAACAACATTCCATAAGTTGGTGGGTTTTGAAGATGATGACTCACTAGGTTGAATCATCTTGATAGCTTAGGGATTTCAAGTTTGAATTAAAAATAGGTTTTGGAATTGTTATTCTATTCTTGATAGCTTAAACTTAAATTTGAATACAATTCTACCCTTTTTATTTTATTTGAATTAGAAAACTAAAATCAATCAAGAGAAGCCAAGAGCCCTAACTAACCCTTGAAAATAACCTAGACATTTGATTTAATGTGCTAATTCTTGCAAAATAACAAGAAAAACTAGTGGGATTCAATGTCAACTTACCTAGTTAAAACTCATCTGCAACTTTTCTTTAGCCTCAACTTTGGTCACTCTAAACTCTTCTTTAGCTCCTTAAATGCTAGAATGAGAGGAGAATGCAAATACATACCCTCTTACAATAATTTAGTTGAGTACATTCACCATTAATGGTGCAAGGAGGCTTGTGCGAGTGAACAATTACTCCATCGATTGGTCGTTCTCATTTGAATTTAAGCCATTGATTTGCTCATGTGAAAATTCCATCCAATGGTTCACATCATTCCATAATCCCCATGGGGCCCTTCTAGCGATTTAATATATACTTTGATGATGAGTTAAGAAGTTTCCATGAGTACCCCTTCATATTCTGTGAGTATCCTTCATCGCGTCTTTACTTTTCATTGAGAAATCTTAACCCATGATAGACTAAGCATGTGCAATGGGGAGAAACTCCACCTATTGACAGTTGTGGGTTCCATTTTGGAGAGTATGAGATAACTGAAAATAGTGATAAGGCTAGCAATGGGTTAAATACTTAACTGCATCGCTCATCGAGGGTTGCTTTCTAGTAGTGGCAATGTATCACATGATGGGCGATGAACCTAGCACGATAAGAAAGACAATGCTTTGCTCATCGTGGGATGGACATGGAATATTACAAAGGAACATGCGATGAGAGATGAACTGTCAATGTTAAACTTAAGTAGTGCCAAAATGCACATGGGCATAAGTTGTTTTTAAAAGGGGACCTCCTATGCTCGACAAGTGACTAAAATGTTGGGGCTGGTTAAAAAATGATGATAAAGACCATAGGATGCCACTTAATTAACTAGTTACCTGATGCAACCAGTCAATAAGAGAACATAATCCAAAGGATAAATAAATATGCCAATGTAAATAAAATCTTAAACCCTAGACCCTAATGGCAATAGGATATGAGCAATCAGAAATGTGACCATGAAATTGAAGGCACCAATTTTTTTTTTATGGTTCCACCAAATTAGAGGTCTAAATCATATTAGGTGGATTGGAGATCTCAAGACTTCAAAACTTTAATACAAGAATTCCAACATATTCTCTCATTAAATTAGGGTGAGTTGATAATTTACAAACTATCAAACTTTAGAACTTGATCTTGGCAGGAAAAGACCTACAAACTTTTATGCTCTTGTACAAGTTATTAAACCCTAAAATCCTCATTTTCAGACTAGGGCTCCCTCACCCCTACCTAACTAATTATGTATCATATTTTTTATGCGAGGTTCCCTCCTCTCTGCACTCTTCAACTCTACTTTATGTTTTTATACCTTTGTTTTTTCATTTTCTATATTTTGTAATAATTTGTATTTTTAGTCTCATTTTACCTAGTTTTTAATATTAACCATTACATTCATATCACATCAATCCATCCAACAACGAAAAGGGGACCAAAACCATAATCAATTGTTTTGGATCTTCCTCAAGGACATCAACCAAATAGTTTCTCTTGGTTACTTTTGTGCCCCCAATATTGATGGTGGAATATGTGATTTAGGTTAGCCATTAGTCTTAGACCCCATTTCACCATCTCACACCCATTTCAAAATATCACACAAAATGTTACTTTATCAAAAAATTATAACATCACATCATTGACAATCTTCTATTTTTTTCAATCTTTCAAATTAAAAAATTGTTGCCTTTTATTATTCTTTTATAGGGATTTTAAAATCTACAACTATAAATGTGTAAAGTAGGACAACTTATGAAATCTATGAATTTTGATCTAAGTGCATGATTGACCTCCCATGTTTTTTCAAATTGGAAACCTCAAAGTAATTTACTGCCCAAAAAATTGTGTATATGGACCTCCATTCCATAATTTAAACCTAAGGCTATGCAAGAAGTTGGGTTGACAAAAAGCTCAAAAAGTGGAAGTGTTTTTCTTGATTTTTGAGAATTTGTCACACTTCGATTGAAAATTTGAAACAATTACATTTTGAGTCTAGTTTCCAATTATGTAGGTTTTTAAAATACACAAATTATACAAATTATTTTTTAATAGGAATGCATAAAACCATTGTTAAAAGTCACTTTTTAGGACCATACCATGCACATGTACAAACACCATAATTTGACCTAAATTAAATTACTTTTCAAAATCCTTTTGGGGAGAGATGTGTAACAACTTGAAGATTGATGATGATATTTTTTATAATTTTTTTGAATATTTTTCAATAAATTTTTATTGGCCCTAATTTTTGTTTTTGAAAACCAATGTGTACAAACACTATAATTTGATCTAAACTAATTATTTTTTTATTTTTTATTCATTGTGTAGTGAATTATTTAAATATTGATGTCATGCATTTTTTTTAGCAAACAAATAGCAAATAAAAAGTTGTTATAAAACCAAAAAAGCTCGAGATTTCAAGTCCATGGACTAGTTTTCATAGAAATTAATTAAAAACTAGAAAAAATAATCCAATATTAAAAAAATACATATTTAGAAACTAGACATCATGATCTATAATCGGTTTTAATTTCATAAACCAATTTTGAGAAAAATCCATTATTTGCTCTATATGTCCAAAGTCAGATATTTCTATTGAGATTACCTTAGCTTTTTAGTTTTAGGTCAAAGGCTAAAGGTGTGGTTACCAAACCTTTCTTGAGCCTAAAACCAAATAAAAAATTAGGTTGGTGTTGGAAGAATAAGTAGTTTGTTATTGATGCATTTATTGGTAACATGAGCATGAGGGATAAGTGCATTAGATTACAATGTTGTCATTGATGTCAACATTGTATTCCATTATGAAGACCATTGTACATATCAGTTAGTATGGATTGAGAATGTTTGAGGATGATTATCAAGTGAAATTTTGTAAGAAGGTTTGATTTGGTGAAGGCAATTGATATGGAAATTGACTAAGTGTCAATACAGATAATTTTGTATATAGGACATCTAGTTATTGGGTCTACATTGGTCTGCTGTGTAAGATATTGCTATGTGATTTTGATATAATTTTCTTGGTTGTTAGATAAGATTATATCTAGAGTTTCATATTGCTTTGGATTCTAGTGAAGAGTTATGAGCGATAGAATTTTGAATTGGCAATAGCAGAGGTATCTAGTTTGGTGTACATGTTTTGGTGAATGTGTACTTCACCATGGATTAGAATCTAGCTTTATAGATGATGTGAAAAAGTTTTGGGAAATATTTAATGTTCAAAATCATTTATCAACACCATATTATCCGCAATAAAATGGTCAAGTGGAATCAACCAACAAAACTATTGAGCAAATCCTAAGGAAAACAATAAGTAAACATAACAAAGAATATCACACTTAATCAACTTATGTGTTGTGGGCCTATCATACAAAATATTAGAACATCTATGGGAAACACTTCCTATAACCTTTTGTGGTGCTCAGACAATAATGCCTTTAGAGTTAGAAATTACTTCATTGATAATTTCTCTTAGAGGGCTTATTAATGACATTACCTATAAAGAACAACAATTGCATCAACTTGAAATACTTGATGAACAATGTATTAATACTCCTGAGAATCTCCAAGCTTAATCTAAATGAATACAATGTAGCCATAATAAAAATTTCATTCCTTGTTCATTTAATAAAGGTGACTTGGTTTTATATGAGAATCAACGTAATGCCAATTCTACCCCAAATGAAAAATTCCAACCCTAATTGGCTAGGACCTTACATAATTGATGAAAGTTATGGGTATGGAGAATACACAATAATATAAATAGATGGTACAACTCTCAAAGAGCCTATCAATGCCATGAATTTTTTTTGGTACTATACATAACATATCTCTTGAATAGTATGTATATTAAAGCAATGTTGTTAGATTAAGTAGACAGTGTTCTATTTTATCTCACATTGCTTCATTCTTTGACAATCTCTGTGTGTCTTGGATTATAGAGTAATTGTGCAATAAGTTTGGATTATTAATTTAGTTTACATACTATTCAAATTCATCTTTTGTGTTATGTTGAGTTACATCCTTATATGCATGTAATGTTCTAAAATTAGATTATAGGTGCATTTACTTTAACATAACATACTCAATCACAATGTAGTATCTAATTTAACCTAAAAATATTTTAATTAGATCACATAAAATTAGATCATGGAGACATTTATTAAATATTCTTACTAGGACTATTTAATAAATCACATCAACATCTAATTCAACATAAACTTATAAACCAAGCATACATGCTCATATATTATATATATAAAAGTTTCAAGTACATATCATCAATAATACAATGCTAGTGTGGCCTATGGTTGTTAGAACCCTTGGGGCTTGGTGGTGGCATCCATCATGAGATAGTAGGATGTGATCATGATCTACTCATGGATCTCACTAATGTATATAGGCCTTGTACCTCTCCAATTTCCCTAGCCTCTAGTATGAGTGTCGTGACACACTCCTACTCTATACGGTCTTTGTATACCTACAATTTGGTAACCTCTCCCTCTAGCCTCAAGAGTTTTGATTGCAGTACGGCCTGTCTCATTGTTAGTCAAAAATTGAGATGCTTGAAGCTCATCATATGTAGTTTGTAGTGTTGAAATCTCTCCCATAGCTCGCTCTTCTATAGCTGTAGATAGGTCAACATGTCTCATTTCACCATCGTACATTTCCCTCAACCTCACAATAGGCTCAAAGACATATGCATGACACATTGCAATAGGTGGGAGCATATACTCTTCCATTATATCCTCATTTTTTGCTAAAGGAGGCACCATATTTTTAGTCACCTGATAGTAGAGATCTTGCCACTCTTGTGTGGACCCTAAAAGATGAAAATTATAAAAGACATCAATACACATCATGATATATAAATAAAAACCATAAAGAAAAAGAATAATAAAAAATAAATAACACATCATCACTTAGGTCTCCAATGTTCCAGTCAAGGTATCATTGTGCAACAATAGATCCCCCATGTGTAGGAAGTGTAGATGGTCTGCTACCACTAGCCTCCCCATGCTCATGAGTCTTGACGCATGTTGTAGCTATTGATCATGCTATAGTGACTTAGGAAAGAGGTGAATCTCTCCTCTCGAAGTCAACTCAAGCCTCATCTACCTCATTAGTCTCATCGCTCATTGGATGGACATCCTCATCAGGAAATAAATCTATTATTATGACCTCATCCTCTAAATCTCCATCAATTATCCCATTGTCCATGTCATCTTTGTGGGATGATGCATAAGAAAGACATGAGTTGGTCATGCCCCAACCCACCATTGCTCGTAGGCCAGTGTGGTGCCTACATTGTCGACAACTAAGACTAGGGGCATGTTGTGATCCTCATCCTCTAAATCACTAAAGTACAAATCATCGATGGTGAGATGATGAATATCTCTGATCCTAGAGGCACTCCCTGGTAACCATAGGTACTTGGGTTGTGGGTTGAATATGACCCTGCCTGAACTACCGCATAATGTGATCATACTAAAATGGCCTGACTATGTAATCATGTTGCCCCAGTAAAAATTAGTCCTGCTACATCCTTACTAGTTGGTGTGTGATATTTTTCAACTAGGGTACCAATGGGTATGGTATCCATAGTATATTATCATCCTCCAGATGGTCGAATCTGACTCTCCAATATAATAGATCTCATTCCTATCATGATAAAATCAAAGAATAACTATAGGCTTGTGGATAACCCATGGCTACCATTTTCAGATAACTTGTCAATTTGGTACATGTGATATGCTCAAGGAATCATACCTGTAAGAGTGTACAATGTACTATACTTTCTATCTCCTAGTATATAAAGCACCTTAGATCATAATATAAATATGCTAGAATGCTACAACCCAATGCATACACGATCCACTACCTCTCCATATCTTGTATAATATGAACTAATCCTCCATCCAAGTGTGTGCATCGTCCATTAAGAACTAGTGCTTGTACCATGGTAACAATCATGATGCACCTCAGTGGTGGAAACCGCACATAGAATATCCATTTTGGCTTGATGTGGCATTTAATGATCACCTCCCATATGGGACAACCTAGGAAATACTCAATGTCCTCTTGCATCTCCTCATATGATCGCTCCTCTGATGAATGGATGATCTCACCATGGATAGACAACTATAATATTTAGTGAACATCCTCTAGGATGATGGCCATCTCTCCTATATGGAAGTGAAAGGTACATGTATCCACATCCCACCTAGCTACTAATTCCATAAGCATGGCATCATGGTACTTCATGAACAACATGAGGTATATAAAAAATAAACTAGTGTCACATAAAATATCAATCTCATCCTTTGTAATTTGGTTGATCTACTCTCAAAGGAAATAAAAAATTCTATCTTCTAGACATTGACTAGCTTGAGGAGGGACCTAAAGAATAAAAGGAAAAATAAATCATCACTAAAATTCCTAAATTGGGAATTTAATATTTAAAAATATACTAAAGTTTCTCTATGACACTTTGTGACCAACTTGAACATTTGAGCCATTTTTGGATAGGGGTCTTGGACACTTTAGCTATTTTTGACACTTTGCAACAAAGTGGTATTCTTTGCAACAAAAGAGGATGCTTTGCGACTTTTTTTCTAGGGTCCTAAAAATTCTAGAAATTCATAAAAAATACTATAAATGCAAAAATGTGAAAATAGAGCATAGTAGAATCCACTCACCATATGATGGAGCTCACCTCATGCCACCTCGTCATGCAAAATATCCAGTCTTAGAGGCCTGTACGCTTGTCTACTCAACATCTTCAATCACTCTACACCAAGGTAAATTATCAAAAGGTCAATGTCAAAATGATTATCAATTCATATTCTTTTCACTAAAATATACTAAGAATTATTTGTTTTCTTTCATTTATTAATTTTTTTTTTTTAATTCAAATCAACATAGTAGGGGATAGCAAACTCTAGTTTAGATGTCGTTTGTTGTGTTGGATTCATAATTTCATCCCTGATCTAATCCAATATCTATCAATATGTGGTGTTGTAATTCCAATACCCTAAAATAGACATTTACATCATTAAACCAAGAAGTTCGATGAGGTTACATGGATACCTTGATTCCACCTCCATATAGCAAGAAAAATCTGAGGGGGCATACATCTACCCTCAAATTTGATTCTCTATAGAAGTTTGATAAGAGGATTTTTGAACAACTGATGAATTGTTTTTATAGGATATGGTTCCTAATATTGTGGTTTTGTAGATAACTACATTGGGGGCTTCATTCTCCCTATTTGTGAATGAATCCATATGACTATGCTTTTTAATAGAGTTTATTGTTTGAGTTACTTTAGCTTGCATAGCACATAGTGTAATATGGCTATTCAAGTGGGGGATAAATAAAGTGTAGAAAATTGTACTCCTTTCTAAGTGAAAGTACAATTTCACACTTAGTTTGGACCTATTTTAGTGACCTTACATTTGTGAATTGTTAAACCTCATTAATAGTCCCCTAATACCCTTTATTATGCATCTCAAGGCCTATTTTAATTATTTTCTAACAATATAATCCATATTGAATAAATGTAATTAATTGATTTAATTCCTCGACATAGTCTAAGTCTTGGAATTTTAGGGCAGGACCCATCCACCCATGGGCGAATGGGTCCCCTTTAAGTTCCTAAACTCAATTTAAAATATGTTTTTTTGCATAATTTCATAGTCCCAAATTCAAATTTTACATGTCGACCATTAGGATTTAATAAATGAGAAAAGAGAAAGGAAGCCTATAAAACTAAGTCTTTCAATCATTTTACACTAGACAAGACAGAGATTCACATGAGATCACAAGGATTTACACTCAAGAGCAAGGAGAAATCAATCAAGCATTCAAAGTTGATGTCTTGGAGTAGCATTCTATTTATTTTTATAGGTCTTCAAGCTCATTTTTCCAACAAGATCAAGTATTGTCAAAGATTGATGATAAATGCCTATGGAGGATCATGATGGATTCTAGGTTTTGGGAGATGCACCAAGCCATTCAACCAAGCCTAATGAATTGTTTCCTAAGTGGTTTAATCTTATATTATCATTCTACTATCTACCTAAAGGAAGGTATTATTAGATTTATGATCTATTAGGGTTATTTGACATCTCCCAAAGTAGGTCTTCACCATTGTTCATGTTTCATTTAGGGAACTTATTCTAATACAATTGAATAGGGTTTATTTTCATTTTGGCTCTTAATAATCTTAGACACACTTAAGATTATTGCTTCCACACACTTTCATGTTTCAAATATTTACTTTTCATCAAGTTTTAATTACTAAACTTGGGGTTTGACTAAGGAAAACCCCTATCCACCACAAAATAACATTTTCATTTTACAGATTTATCACAGGTATAGATTTGGGAGTGAATATTTAGAAGTGCAAGAAGGAAGTACAAACAAAGGAATCATATCTCAATTTATAACTTTTCATAAAGGGAGACCTAGACCCATTCGCTCATGGGAAAATGAGTCCTTGACAACCCTCCAAAACAAGCTTTTTATGATAGGTCGCACAATATTGAGACCTTCCTAGATATACCAAAACTTTATTGTTTCTATCTGTGGTGTGCTTTATATTAAAGATATAAGTATTAGCTTACATGATTGTGGTGATTTACTATTTTTATTTTTATCCCAAAATTATTGTTTAGGCTAATGTCCTCATCCTCAATCATAAGGAAATCAATAGATTCCCTCATTAAGTTGACTCACCTAAGGCTTGCAAGTCAATTCTTTGTGTGTATCTCATTTCATAATGAAAATAGGAAGATAGGTCCATTATACCATCCATATTTTATATCATCCCCTATTTTTCAATGTTCCTATTCTTCTATATTTCATTTTGGGGAGCTTGACTTTGTAAAACAAAATTATACAAGTTGGAGTCTATTTCAGCCCTAGATTTAAGTTTTACACTAAGTTTTCATTAGATTTGCATTAGTTGCATTACATTTATGGTTATTTAAACTTGCATCTAAGTGAAAATTATATTTAGGCTTTAATTTTGTTTGTTTGTGTCCCTTAAATTTATAAAAAAATAGAAAAATTGTATTAGGTTTGCATTCATCTTGCATTATACTTGCATCAAGATCATTAGTCAATCATTTAATTTCAGATTTAGGTAGAAATTGAATTCTAAAAATATTGAATTTTTTCATCATTTTTCCCCATTTGCAATTGCATTTAGACACCCTAATTTGGAAAATCTTGTTACAAAACTATCAGTTTGTAACTAGAAACAAAAATCATACACACTAACGCAAATTTTGAAAATAATAATTTAAAAAAATCCTGATTAAGGACTCATTTTCCCATGGGCGAATAAGTCCCTGTACAAGCTTTTCAAAAAAAATTTCAAGTGATATTAATAGTCTATTTTTCCTTTTTGTTTCTATTCTTAGTGTTGGAAAATGGTTAGAACTCCCCTCAGGATTCATGACATGGCTTAACTACCTCTTGTGAATCTATTATCTTTGGAAGTTGTATCGACCATTAACAAGTCAATATTTTTGTGCAACGAAAATCATGGGACCAAAAATTGGTATTAGAGCCAAAGGTGCTAGGTTCAAATCCCCTTAGGTAACACTAAGGGGGATATTGTTGTAAAATGGTTAGTGCTCCCCATGGGATTCGTGACATTGCTTAATCGCCTCTCATGGATCCGTTAACTCTAGTGGTTGTATCGAGCATTAACAGGTCAATCTTTTGGTTCAACAACAACCGTGGGGCCAACACTTAGATATGAGCATTGATTTTTAGAAATAGTCTATTTTGTGCATTCAAGTAATTGCTTCTCTAATTAAATCTTGCAACATTTTGGAAAGATTTATTGCATGTTTTAGTTATAGAAAGTGTTAGATTTGTATACTTTTCCTTTATTTTCAGCATCATTTCATAGCTTAGATAGATTAGTTTACATTTTTCAATCATTAGAAATCATAAACAAAAAAACAAAAAACATCAAACAAGACAAGTACAAACCAATGAAACCCTTGGAGAAAGCATAGTCATTTGATCATGTCAAATCTCTTTTTCCAAGTTAACATATCCCTCAAGTCCTTTAGTAGTGATGACTTTGACATGTTAGATGAATCCCTTGAAGATTTCATTTCACAAGGTTCATCCACTAAGGCTTGGTATAACAAACCAAAACAAAGAGAAGTTAATGTAATCAAAATCCAACTCACCATCTACCCACCCTCATATCAACCTCAATTTCAAAACAAACATTTTATTATCATAGGACCACCTAAAAATCAACCATTAACCTCAAGAGCTATCTTGAACTTTACAAGGAAAATTGATAGTAACAATGTTTTGCAACAACCGAGTTATAATGTTGGAGTGAGCAACATAAGATATTTAATATGCAATACCAAATAACCTCCACAAGAGATAGAGAGAAGAAACAATGGAAGATGCTATTCCACCAAGTAAGAATTGCAATATGATACAATGATCATTATGCTATTCATTAGAATACAATGCAATACAAAATATGCTAGATATGCCTTGCTTATAAAGGCAAGGATGAGAGATATGATAAGAAAAGACAATGAAAAGTGTCTTAATCCTATCACATGAGACAACTAACTCATAAATACCTAGGAAAGTGTAAATTCTAGATAAGAAAACTAATACTTATCTAGATAAGATAACTAATATCATAAGTAAACTTAACGTGTGAATTAAGTCCCCTAAGTCCCTAGTAAAGGAATTAACTAGGGAAAATACTTATTCCCACCAACACCCCCCTTAAGTGTAACTTGGGGAGGAGCAAACCAATACAAAATATGAAAAATATGGGTCCCGAAAACAAAGCCTGATGAGGTACCCATGTACAAAACAAAAACTCTCATAAACAGAGAGAAGGATAAAAACCTTGTGGGAGAAAACTCCTCTCCAAAAGAGAGAAAAAGCTGAAAATTGGACTCCTCAAGATCCCCAAGGAAAACTTCCTTCACCTCAAGCATTGATTGCAACTAAATATAATGAGGTGATGCAAAGGTTTAGTGAAGATGTCTACAACCTCTTATCTGTAGGAAAATAATCCAAGATAAGAACATCATATTGGATGAGTTTCCTAATGAAGTGCATGTGGATCTCAATATGCTTAGTATGTTGAAGCTCCATTGGGTTACAAGAGATATGTATGGCACTTTGATTATCACACCAAAGAGTAGTGAGATGAGTGGAAGGGAATCCTAACTCAGTCATCAATTGACAAAGCCACAAAACCTCCTAACTAGCAAGATCAACACCTCGATACTCAACCTTTGTTGATGATAATGTAATAGTAGTCTACTTCTTTCATGACCATGCAATCAGACTAGAACCATGCAATTAGCCATGCCAAATCTCTAAAACAAATCAAGAGCATAATTCTGCGAGAAAATGAAGATCCTCTAAGAAGTCTGATGAACCTGAAGACCAAGGAAGTGATGCAAAAGACCAAGGTCGATCATATCAGATCACTCCATAATGCTTGATGTGTACTCTAAATTATGGAAGTAGAACTCCCTGTGAGAATCAAATCATCCACATAGAGCACAAGTATGATTATATCCTCTCCATGTCACTGAGTATAAACTGTGGGATCAGAATGGCAATGAGTGTAGTTGGAAGTGAGCAAGAAACTATCCATCTTCTCATACCAAGCCTAAGGAGCCTGTTTGAGACCATGCAATGAATGCTGAAGCCTACAAATAAGTGAATAGTCCTACACAAAACCTAGTGGTTGCTCCATATAGATCTGCTCATAAATATCCCCATGCAAGAAAGCACTCTTCACATCCATCTAATACACTGACCATCCCTATGATGTAGCTATAGCAAGGACAAGGTGAATAGAATCCATCTTGGCAATAGGAGAAAAGGTATTAGAATAGTCAATTCCTTCAACCTGAGAAAAAACCTTTGTAACAAGACAAGCCTTGTTCTTGTCAATAGAACCATTTGTTTCATACTTGGTATGATACACCCACTTGCACGAACCAAATTTATTCCCTTAGGAAGAAGCACTAGATCCCAAGTATGATTCTTCATCAAGGAAGAATACTCATCAGCCATAACACTATCCCACTATGTAATATGTAAAGCATCTAATAAAATTTGAGAATCATTTAAAATAGCATGACTTAAAAGATTGATTCTTGAAGAATGAGAATGAGTTCGGCGAGTGTCTTTAGGATCACCAACAAGAGGACCAGCCTCCTCAAGAGTAACATGAGCCCATCGTGGCCTAGTGGGTGAATGAGGAGGAGGTGGATCAAGACCATCATCAAAATCTTCCTCAAGTACCAAAGCATCATTGGCTGAAGAAGACTGAGTAGGTTGTGATGAAGAATAAGTTTAAGGAGGATTTGTTTATGTGAAGGACTTAGCAAACTGAACATCATGTCAGAAATGAACCTCTCATGTGATAGGATCAAACAATCTGTATGCCTTCACATCCTCACAATACCGAATAAAAATGTACAATTGACTCTTCTTCTCCAGTGATTTATGCCAACCATTTGGAATAAATTCCCAAGCCTCACTAATGAATACTCTAAAGAAAGACACATTAGGATTGTGGTGAGACCAAGCCTCCTCAGGGGTCATATTCTACACTTCCATGTGGGGTATTTAGTTCTTAATATAGTTGGCACAATTGACAACTTCAACCCAAAATGTTGGAGCCATGGACCTAGATTGAATCATACAATTGTTCATCTCCCTGAGAGTCCTGTTCTTTCTCTCTGCCACACCATTCTATTGAGGAGTGTAAGGAACTGTGTGTTGATGAAGAATACCATGCTCACTACAAAAATCCTAAAATTCCTAATTGACATACTCTCCCCATTATCTATGTTTATTTGTCATAGAGAAAAACCTAATTGCTTCTCCACAAATGTTTTGAAGGTCTTGAAGTTGGTGAGAACTTCACTCTTGAGCTTTAGAAATTAGACCCATGTTCGTCAGGAAAAATCATCAATGAATGTGAGCATGTACTTATCCCTTGAAAATGAAGGAGTTGGGAATGACATGAGATCACTATAGACCAACTCAATGGGTTTGGTTGCACAAGTAGCTTGAACTTGAGGGAAAGGATCTTGATGTTGCTTTCCAAGAACATAGCCTTTGGAAAACACCATCCATGCAAGATATCTTTGGAGGAACAACCACTAAGTTATGTGCTTGCATCTACTGAAGATATCTATAGTTCAAGTTCCCAAATCTTTGATGCCAAAGCTTGCTCATTGAATCGGCATGAGCAACAAAACATGAACTTGATAATGAATAAAACCCATCAAAATGATACAAATGGGTATCATGGTCAACTATCCCTGTAGCAACAACCTTCTCAGGATCTTGCAACTATGTAATAGTCACATTCTATGGAGTAGACTCAACTAACTTCCCATCTCCAAAATTAGAAATATGATATATGGAAATTAGATTCACTGAAATATCAAGAACAAGAAGAACATCCTCAATGCACCCATATAGCATCTAAATGGAGCTTGTGCCAAAAACTAGAATCTATGAAGAGTTCCCAACTATAATCTAAGAAGTAGAATTATGAACAATGGAATCAAGTAGATCACATAAACTAGTCATGTGATGCGAAGCATCTGAATCAAGAATCCAACTATCTAAAGATGAATGAATGGACCATGATAAAATAGCTTTCCATTTTCTCATGGAAGATGGATTAAACACTAAAATATTGTGCTTCTTCATAGCTTCCTCCAAGGCTTCCAATCTCTTAAAATAATGAGCTGCATCATGCCTAGTTTTGCCACAAAATGAAAAAAAATCTCCTTTCTTATTCTTGGACTTGGAAGTTGAATCTCCAGAAGTAGAATAAGAAGGAGATGAAGTGGACTTTTTATTGTTCTTCTGCTTTGGTTTGGAGGGAGTCTCACTCCCTAAAGATGATTTTGTCTTTGGCTTCTTCTTATTCTTTCCTTTACCCTTGGATGATTGATTCATTAGAGCATGATTCTTAGAACTAGTTAGTGCATCCAACTGAATCAACTTTTCCTCTTCCCTACTAAGACACTCAAAAAATAACTCAAAAGAGGACATTTTTCAATCTCTCCCCATAACATCCATAGTTGAATAGAAAGTAGAAGAAAAAACTTGGTAAGGGCCTCTTAGACAGAATCAAGAAGATACATTCATCACTAGATATATCATGCCCACATCCTTTTAACTATGAAAAAATCAACTTGAATTGTGCAAGGAAATCCCAAATTGAAGGAAATGCATCTAGAGAGAGTGATTGGAGATCCAATTGAAGTTGCAAGACTCTGAACTAATTTATTTTACCATATAATTCTTCAAGTTTATCCCAAACATTCTTAGGTGTTTTACATTTTGAAATATGAAACAAGTGATTAGATACATGTAAGCCAATGAGCCCTTTTGCTTCATCCATTTTACATCTATGG
>VDFB02361913.1:0-25387 GCA_007258455.2 Sequoia sempervirens
TAATTTTGAACAAGCAATGAAAAGTGATCAGTCTATGTATGAATGATGCATAATTATGATCAATTTTTTATTAAGAACATTAAATTCTAAGAAGAAAACAATAAATTTTACAAACTAAGGCAATCTATGACATTTTGTAGGTTTTACATCATTGTAGAAATTTGCCATGTAGAAGCCATGTAGATGCGGGAACATGTGATGCGGGTGATAGAGGATCTAGCATCGTTGAATAGGAAACTTGCAAACAAAAATCCACATTGGATTTTCTAGAAATTCTCTGACACTTTGGCAATTTTACTTTGTCCATTTTGATCATGTGGAAATGAGGTTGGTGAAAACCAAAGATAATCATGCTATATCATTTGGTAGAATTCTAATGAAAACCTACGAATGGATCCCCGCATGGGGATTCATGCAAACAAAGTTCTACAAAGGAGGGCTTCAAAGTTTCAAAGGTTTTAATGATTCAACAGTTAGCACTTTTGATTAACTCAATGAGTAAACATGGAAAATTATCCTGTGAAAGAATGCGTTGCGGGTGTCGAAGGAAAACATGCCAAAAGTTTGGCATGACACACATGGAATCCCGTAAAGGGATCCCCACATGGAGATCCTCGTAAGTGAATTTCCAAAAAGGGAGACTTTAGAAAAGTTCAAAGCATTCAAGTTCAAGGTGTTCATTTTGGTAAACTTGTAGTGGAAACCTACGACCAAGGTTTTGTAGGTCAAGGCTTTATGAAACCTTGACAATGCGAGGAAGAGGGTTTTAGGTGTCGTTTGAGGTGGCGTAGGTAAGATGTAATCCTATGGACCTCCTATGAGGGAACCTTTGTAGAGGGGTTTAAAACTTGAGTATTGACACCATGAATGCGATTTCCTGTGGAACAATCTCGAAAAAGGGTTTACAGTGGTTTATGAATTTTAAAGAATTTGAAAAAAAACCCTAAATTATAACCCTCAAAACAAAGACACCATTATTCAAACTTGACAACTAGGAATCACAAATTCACAAAACTACTTACCTCAATCGATGTGCATTGAAGAAATACTGAAGGGGAGAATTCACAAATCACAACCCAAACCAACAACCCATGAGCACTTAATTCTCTCACAAATGCAAGGTGAAAATGAGCCAAAATGATAGAGCCCCTCTACCAGATAGGTGTCTATAGCCCCAACAAAGTTATCATTGATATCCTCTCAAACATAGCTCTACTACTAACCAGGCATCCATATCCTTGATAGAGATATTTGAATTCCCATGAAATGTTGAATTCCTTTTGCATGTTTTTTCTTATCTTTTTCATTTTCACTTTTCTTTATTCTTTCTTTTACATTCAATGTATAGGTAGTGAAGCCTACATTGGGGTTGAGGATACCAGTGGTGGTGAAGTAGAAAATAAATATTTTTCACCTTATACTAAGCAACATGTTGTGACTCAAAAAGGCCCTCCCACATACTTAGGTGTGTTCATGAAATGTGCAAGTTTTGAGCCATATGATGGGAAACTTAAGATTCAACAAGCATCAGGGACAAAGAAACCCAAAAGAACTTGTCATCAGTACACTCAACCATACTCTTATAGGAAGAGGATCGTGATTTATCAAAGGTTACCAAACTCACTTCCTAGAAAAATACTAATTTTTCAAAAATTATGCCCAAAACTAAAACAAAATGAGAATGACACAATGCACAAAGCAACCTATCCTAACTATGTATAAAGTGGTGAGCTGAAATAACTCAAGCTAAGAAATAGTGCTTGAAATACTGCCCACTGATGGGCAATAGGATATCTTCACTTGTGAGGGTCTTTGAGCAATATGCATTGTCCCCAAGTATTTCAAAAATATGAGTTTATTGAATTTCCCATGTTCCCCTTTTTGTTCATGTGCCTTATCCCCTAGTATAAGACCAGATCAAAAATTTTGAAGGCTTTGATTCTACCTTGTCGGTCAAACCAGTGTTTAACAACACCTTGGTGTTTGGTGAAGTTTTAAATGGCTTCATCACATTTTTCCTCTAACTAAAGAAGTTGTGTAAGACGAGCCTCTAATTTCTCTCCCTCACCATAGTACTCATTGATAAATTGCAAGGTAGGAATTATCAGGTGGATGAGAAAAGCAGGTTCCTAACCATAAACCAAATAGTATGACGATGTGCCCAAGGCAACCTTTTGATGAGTTTGATCTTCCCATAGAGAAAATCTCAATTGGGTGTGCCAGTCCTTGGGATTCTTATCTAACAACATACAAATGACAGTCAAGAGGTTTTTATTAGTAGACTTAGTTAACTCATTCCCTTGTGGGTAGTAATTTGAAGGAAACTTCAGTACAATGCCAGAGTTAAATGCCCATCCTGAAAACTTCAATGAAGCAAATGTAAGACCATTATCACATACCAAAGCAAAAGGACAACCCAAATGAGTCACAATATGTTCTTCCAAAAATTTAATCACTACCTCTGCAATACATTGTTTACATGTGATAGCCTTTATCCATTTATTATAGTAATCAATAGCGATTAAAATGTACCTGTGACCTATAGAGGAAGGTGGATTGGTCATACTGATAAAGTCAATCCCCCATTTTACAAATGAGCATACCTTAATGACAGGTTGTATTGGGACAACATCATACTTCTCTTTAGTGGAAACATTCTGGCATGTGTGGCAAGTACAAACATGAGCATATGCATCATGAAACGACGTGGGCCAATAATAACCAACTCTCAAGATCTAATTGGCAATCGAAGGTCTGAAACCATAACCAGTTCCAAATCTGTCATAAAATTCCTTCAACATCGTAACTGCTTCCTACTTTCCTATGCATCTCAGGTAGATAGCTTCATGATTTTTCTTGTACAATATTGTTCTCTTCATCATATAGCTACTGCTTTTCAATTGTAGAGCACATCTCTGGACAACATTCAGATGTGGTGGGTAGCTCTAATTAAGCAAATAATAGGTAAGTTTGTCATACCAATTATCTAGAGACGTGTTGTTTAGATTGTATTGATGCATCATTTGTCTCGGGTTTGTCTCTACCATCGTATGTGTCAAAGCCTGTCCTCTGACTAACTTCATAAATTGTATCTCTAGGTCAAACTTATGTAGCATCATTACCCACTTAGCTTTGCATTCGCCCAACTCATTTTGCATTTGACCACTGATCGAGTACAATAACAAACCCTTTGCTTCTCAAAATGTAGTGTCTGAATTTCTTGATAGCACACACTAATGCATAAGCTTATTTTTTTGACAATTAGATAGTGCAAATTAGCATCTTTGAGTGGGGTTCTCATGAAGGCTATAGGATGCTCATCACCTTGTTCTTTATTTTACGTTGACATTCCAACACATGAATGGTCAGATGTGAATGAATAGATACAAAAAGGTTGTGTATAATCAAGGCTCACCAAGATTGGAGAATCAATAATTGCTCACTTTATCTCTTCAAACACATGATTTACTTCTGGTGTCCAATCGATCTTGGCATCCTATTTCAGCATAGCGTTGAGTGGTTTTACAATTTCAAAAAATCCATGTTAGAACACAATGATCGACTGAGAGGGGGATGAATCAGTAGATATTAAATTTTTTAGTTCTTCAACCCTTTTGCAAATTCAACCTTAACTTCAAATGTGTAGATTAAAATACTAATAGATACAATAGCCACAAGCACAAGAGAGATCAACACATAACATAGTATGTACATGGAAAACCCAAGATGGGAAAAACCACGGTAAGAAATGCTTCTAGGATCTATTGTCCTAATCCAGCCTCACAAGCTTCAAAGTTCAGTTACAATGTTTAGGGCTACAACCCAAGGAAGCAACAACTCCCTATTTAGAAGCTACAACTTCAAGGATGCTACTACACCCTATTCTGAGCTACAACTCAGTGCAAAATGGAGGCTACAACCTCGTACAAAGTTTTGCAATATACTATGCATAAAATGGCTCTACAAAACCTGAGATGCATCAATACAGCACATAAGCTCTTTCTCTCTCTCTATCTCAGTTCTCCCTTACTCCACTATAACCAACTACATGAATTTTCATATTTTTCTTTCTGTTACAATTCACCTTCCTCTGCATTTAGACACTCTCTTCTATCTCCATATCTCAATAATTCCCCTCATTCAATCCATATACATTGGAATCACTGTTAGGGTTTTTCACCTACTTCCATAATTGTCAAAGCATCGTGCCCAACACATACTATCCAACTCGTCATAAATCACCATACCTCTGCATCGAGTCGCACAACATTTTATTTTGTAACAGAGAATTTGCTAAGAATAACATTATGTCAGACCCTAGAATCTTATATGCATTTAATGCATTCTTGCGATCATTTGATCTGATTCAATCTTTAAATCCTTTGTAAATTGTGCCACCACTTAACAGATCAAATCTTCATTTACATGGTCATTGAGATAGTTGGACAAATTAATTCTTTCTCCTATGTCAATTTTTTGACCAAACCCTTGTTTACACTTGACATAGTCATTTCAAATCTCTACATTTGAACTCTTGCCATCAATCAACACCTTCGCGCCTTGATCCTGTGATCAACATTCGCTGTTGCGACTTTAAACCCTACCCGTTGGATAATCGGTCGCTTAAACCACCATCCTCGATCTATCATATCGTCTAGTCATTGGGACTTCATTTAGACTCCCACCAATACAAGCATGTCACATCGATATGCTTGCCATGTTATCTAACCAAGCCCACAACCTACATGTCATCACCACGTCATTCGCAACACCAATGTGAAATGACATATCGAGCAATCATTCATTGCCATCTATTAACCATCGTAACACTTGGGTCCCACAGTTAGCATCATACTCCTATTGCATTTCTCAAGTGGTCCCCACCATCCACACAACATCCATGTCATTGTCGTATAGCTGATGTCACCATCCATGCATATAAGGTCCCACCAAGACACGCATCCACTGCTTGTGCAATTTTGGAGCATCAAAAGGGAATCTAAAATATTCTCAACAAGTCTCATGTGGAAAAGACTTAATATTAACTCCCAACACTCCAAGTGGTCTGGACCATTATAAATCCTTTTAATCATCACTCGATGTCTACATCGTCATTAAGGTTGGGTCCCACATGGAGTGCTTCCTTACTCCTTATCGCTCCATCACTTAGTTGTCAAGTTGGGAAGTTTCAAAACTTGAGAACCCCGCGACAAGGTTAGTAAAACTTAGAACCCCACAATACCATTCACTTTCGCTAACAACAAGGAGATCGCTAATTTGGAAGGTTTCCAAACTTGAGAGCCCCACGACATAGATTAGAAAATCTTGGAACTTTGCGACTCCATTCATTTTCGTCGTCCTTATCACTCCATTAGCTAAGTTACCAAGTTGATAGGTTACAAAACTTGAGAATCCCATGACATAGGTTAGGAAAACTTAGAACTCCACAGCTCCTTGCAACTTTGGCCTTAGATTGAGAGCATGAACCAATGAATGGGGACATTTTCATTGACATCATGACTTGCCCAATACTTGTTTGAAAAGCTCTCGAGAAACCCAGTCAATATGCCAACAATCTCCCTTACATGATTTGCACTTTTGACATCAATGACAACAATAGTCCAACAATCTAGTAATAAATTTTCTCATGAAATTGATCTTATCAAAGTAAGACTTTAGTTCATTTTTGCTTGTTGGTGGTTAGATCTTTAATATTTCTTGCACTCAATCAGGATCAATGGATATGCCACTTTCATAGATCACATGCTCTAGCAGCTTCCCTTTTGTAACCCCAAAGATACACTTCTTATGGTTGAATGGAATTCCAAACTATCTACATCTCTAAAATATCTTGCACAGATCTGAAACATGATCTTCCCTCTTCTTTGAAAAGACCACATTAAATCATCCATATATGTGATAATGTATTTTCCCACAAGTTATTTAAAAGCAATGTCCTTTGCATTCCAAAACATCATTCCAACGTTGATCAATCCAAACAATATTCATCTATAAGAAAATGTTCCCCACTTGGTGGTGAGTGAAATCTTTATTCTGTCCTCGTGTGTGACCGTAACTTGGTTTTACCTTGAACAACCATCTAGGAATGATATCATTTGTGATTCGTTAATGATTTGCAGTACTTTGTCTAGTGAGGGCAGTGGATAGATATCCTTTTCAAAAGATTTATTAAGGTTTTTGAAGTTCACGCATAGCTGACTTTATCCATTCTTTTGAATTGGTACCAAATATGCTACCCATGTCAAGTGTCTGACAAGGAAAATAATTATGGTGGACAACTTCTACACTTACTTATGGATGTTTGGTTCTAATAAGGAATTTACAGTTTGCTACCTCTGTGTAAAGGGTTTCACATCTGCCTTTAATGGGACAGTATGCGTGATTATGGAAGTGGTATATGTCTTCAAATCTTCGTAACTCCATGCTATCACATCTTGATAAATGCAGAGCTTTCACTATCTCTTCCTTTTCTTGGGGAGTGCAGACTTTTCCAATAAAAATGTTCCTTATTTCTTCAGTAGTACCCATGTTATAAGTATCACATTTGCTTTCTACAAAATCCTTTTTTTCTTGTTGATCTTGACTTCACAACTAGTCAAGGTCAAAAATTCTTTTCAATTAGACCATGCCCCTTGGAATTGTGTTTGTCTTTAGATTTATCACTCCCTCTAGGTCCAATTCTACCTCTTCAAGCTCGGCTTCATCTATAATTTGTAATGTAAAAATGTTTGAGCTAGTGATGAAGTCTAATATGTGCTTATTGTCCTCAAAGACTTGAAAATTAGTGACATTATTTGGTACAAATACTGTGGGAGTCAACTCAAAGGTAAATTTAATCAACTTGGACAAGTACAATGGCCACAATGTTCTTGTTTCCTAAGCCAATTCATCAACAATCTACTTCTTACTTCATGGGATAAGTTGAATGTTGAAAGTGTCAAAGCTTTCCAATAAATCCCACACATGATGTTGATAATTTACCAATCTCTTGTTGTGGCAAGAGTATTATTTCTTACTTGCTTCACTACTAATTCAAAATCTCCAAAATACTTGCAACACGTGTGCCTTCTTATGTAATGCCATCAAGAGGCCATGTACTAATGCTTCATATTTTGCAATGTTGTTAGTACAAAAAATTGCAACCTATGAGCTGTGAAGAAGGTCTTGATTTAATGGTTGCAACTTTAACATTGATCTTGTTGGTTCAAATAGTATTTGAGCATATTAATCTTTTTCTTGAGAGCTTCATGATGGTGCTATGTTGCATTTGGATTTTAGCATGGATTGATCAAATTCAAGTGTCCATGGATACTTGGAGACTTGGGTGAGGCTAGATTTCTCTTGGGATTAGAGACATTTGTTGAAATGGTTGCTCTTTAGAGATTTTAGCAAGAAGACCAAGGAGCCTTCACTTGGATTTGGACATGATTTCATGACAGAACTATAAATGAGATTGATATTGGAGTGAGTCATGATGATAGGTATCTTGGAGGAGCATCACTTACTAATTTAAAAAAATTATAATCTCTTTCCTTGAACTCACCCTCTACCATTCTAATCAACTCTTATAATTTTTCTAGACAATTCTCTTAATTTTTTAGAACCATGTTGTGCCATGTTTGGACATATATGATCTAGTTCTCTAAGTCTTTCATTCTCGTGTTTTCTATCTCTACTAGTGAATAATTAAGATGATCCATGGAATCATGTAAGAGATCCATACAATCATCCAAATTCATGTGCATCTATAGATTCCATTTTTTGTGGGGCTACTTTCAAAGCCATGATATATGATTCTTGAATTCAATCCAAGCTCACATTCATAGTAATATGAGAAAAATATTGTGATTTACTTGTTTAAAACATATATGACAACAATGCCAAATCAAAAAATGATGGGTATAATGCTTTAATCTAGACTAAATCAGTAAGCTCAATACTCAAATTCCATCTATTGCTAATATGGGAAGAAAACCTCTAGTGAAAATTGTAATTCTACTAACATAATTATAGATAGAATTGGTGCTAACAATACCACCACAAATATAATTCTTTTAGGTCAAGATGATCCATAGCTTGTTAAAGGATTGTCAAACATCATTGTGAAATACAAGAAATTAAGCAAAAAAAAATTCTGAGAGAAGATCATGGAGAAATCAAAGAATTCACAAGAGTGGGAACCTAGCTAGCAAGAAAAAAATGCCTTCCACAAGAGAGGTGAAAAATAAAATAATTGCTATATTGTCAAAAGTAGTGAATACAAAGTGATTAAATTAATCTAATACAATAAGATGACCTTGATATAAAGGAAAGAATCAAACCTTAAATGAAACCCTAAGACAAAATTTGATCATGAAAAATGTCCACATGAGACAAAAATTAAATGACCTAAGTAAGCTTAAGTAATAAGTTATGAATAGTTACTAAAATGAAACTAGTTAGGTCAAATACCTTTTCACACAAAACCCCCATTTTAGTGCAACATAAGGAAAATTATAAAATATCCAAATATGCATGGATGGGTTCAAACTACAAGATCAAGTTAAATTCCACTGTACATACAAATATCTCACAAACACATAAAAATAAAATCTTATGGGAAAAAACTCCTCTCTAAAAGAGAGAAATATAAAAAAGTGAAGGAAAAAGGACTCGATATTTCCCCCAAGGACTACTTCTATCATAGATACAATAGATGTCCCCTCATATGAGACAAAACATGTGAAGGAATAAGAAGTGACCAATTTTTTTTTTAAAGGAGTAGAATCGTGAAGGTGAGCATGAAGAGCTCCATTGAAATATGAAGAAGTTGCAAACAACTATTGTAAAATGATGATTATAGTGTTGAAACTAAAGGACCTCCTCTATGAGGGTGACCCCACAATGGTGGTTGACAATTCCCTTCACGAAGAAAAGTTGCAAAAACTCTCTGAAGGTTTTTTTTTTGGGTATTTAAGGGTTTGATCGAAGGTGGGGTTCACATGAACCCAAAAAGGGGTTCGCTCGAACCTCCCCTTCGAGCAAATCCCTTTTTGATGTCATCCCATTTTTGGCTTTTTTGTTTTAATGAAAATAAAGGAAAATTGCAAAAAAAGGGGGGCTCAAGAGAACCCCCTTTCACTCAAAGGGGTCCAAGGGGTTTTGCTTGAACCCCCCATTTTTTCCCTTCCCCCTCTCCTCTAGCAATTTTGTGTAGAATTTTGTCTTTCCAGGCTCAGGTTGAGGATGAAAATAGAGGTAACTTCACAAACCCAATTGGAGGATTATAGTCCTCAAAATGACCTATTCATCAAGTATAATTTTAATATATTTTAGTTTTATTATGTATTTTTTTAGTTTAATTAAACATAGGGTTTTCATAAAAAATCAAACTCTATGTTTTGCACATGTGGAAAAATAGCAGATTATCAATTAAAATTTGAAAAATATCTATGCACTTGATAGTCCTTAATCCAAAAAAAGTTGAATTTCGAAGCATACAAAAAAATTTGTGTTAGCAAGTAAACCTATGTCAAAATTGTATTTGGTTTGACTTCAAAACTTAATTAAGAAAAAAAATTCAATAAAACACTATGAAACCAATTTCATGCACTATATATCGTAGTTACAAATCTAAATTCGAAAAAATAAAATTTTATCCTTTATAGAAAAAAAGTTGTGTTAGCAAGTACACGTCACTCTTTAAAAATAGTGTTTACTATTAAAAACTAGTTTTCAAAGGAGATGGAAAAAGAAATGCAATTTTATTCCAATTTTTTTTTTAAATATATATTTACAATCTACAAAAAAAATGTCACAAATCACTAGTTTGCATCATCTTCAAATTCCTCATGGTTTAGTAGCTATAGGTGCCCAAAAGTGAAGATTTAGTTAAAAAAATTTAGTTCAATGTCAAGTTTCACTAAAAAGTGAAAACCACTATTGTGGGATCACCCATGAATAGAATAAAAATAAGGATAAAAAATGCAAAATATCTACAAAAGTGACCCCAATGGCACTACTCAAACAATCATCAAATGGCTAACCAAACAAATAATATGATAATTAAAGACACATATGACACACCAATCAACACAAGTGACCCCAATGATACTACTCAACCAATGAACAAATAACATAACATTATTTAAATAAGTGTTAAGATTCTCAAGAATACTAATCAATCGAGGAAGGAAGGTTGCCACCACAAATAGGAATGCAATAAATTTAAAATTTCTAACACAAGACATAAGCATGTTACCTCTTTTAGTTTATCAAATGCACACTATGCACTCTCAATCCAAACAAAATCTCCCCTCTTTTTTAGTTTAGCTAGGGGCATGAAATTATGAGTGACACAAATTCCAATGAGTAATTCACCCTTCCCTATGGATGCAAAATGAGTTGTACCTTAGATTCCCAGAGAGCATAGAAAGATTTCCTGCCACCATGGCTCCTTCCTCTTTCGATTGATCTTCTTCTTCCTCCTCAATTCATTCCTCACCTCAATGTCTAGTCTTGTTAGAAACTCTTGGTTTGTTGTAATTTTTTGTGAAAAGATTTCTTTGGAATAAATATTTTTGCATAGAACTTATTCTTTGGCGTGTAAGCTTCTAGTGATAAATCCCACTTGATTACCTCTTGAAGCGTAGATGGAGTGAAATCCTTGACTATCCTCTTAAAAGATTAAGTTCACGCTTTGATGAAGAGCATAGCCAATCTTCTCTTTGTGATGCATGACACCATTAGTAAAAAAAATTGAAACTCTATTGCATAGCTCTCCATTAAACCACAATATTTGTGCCAAGCCAAATCTTTGGAAAAAACATCAAGGTCCTTATTAAACATCTTAATCAAGTTTTTTTAATTCATCATATGAGGTGATGTACATGTGACCTAGAGTGATCAAACTATGGTACCAAAACTCATGTGCATTACTCCCCAGATGCAAGGTGGAAATTTTGATTTCATCTGTGTAAGGAATATGTATGTGTCTTACTTCTATACCCACAAACAAGTTGAGCATCTTTAGATCTATTTTAGGGAGAGAGTGTCAATTTCCCCAAATATTTTTGTATATTTCTCTAAAAGGATTGCAACCTAGGATCATTTATGTAACCATTCTAAGACTTCTTTGTGTTCATTTAATTAGTGAGTGACATTTCACTTTGGATATCCTTAAGAAGATATCTATATTCTACATGGCAATCCCTAATATCATCAAGCATTGAGTTATGAGCTTCAAAAAGGTACGTTAGGTTAGTCTTATAGCTAAAACAAGAACAATCATTGGTGTGTCACTATGTCCAAATTATTATCCTCATAAGCACTTGCTTCACCTATAAGATGTCTAGGAAAATTCATATTATGGAAAATACAAAAAGTTGGGTCAACAAAATGTTGAAAAGTGGAAGTATTTTTTCAAATTTTCAAAATTTGTCACAATTGGACCAAATCTTTGAAGCACTCATGCATAGAATCTTTACAAATTCTAGTAGTATGTTCAATATAGAATTTTGAATCTAGTTTTCATATATGTAATTTATTCTAATAACTGGATGGTACAATTGATTTTTACTAGGAATGCATAAAAACCACTTCTTAAAAGTCATATTTAGGACCATACCATGCACGTGTACAACCACCATAATTTGTGTTGGAGATGTAGACATCTAAATTTAATCACTTCCATACGATTAAATTTGTTATCTTTACGTCTATCATATTAATATTAATTTATTAAATTAATATTGCGCCCTTTGTCCCATACCGATAAAGTATTTAATTTAATAATTAATACTTATTCCCCTCTAAATTAAATAAATACACTAATTTATTTAATTTAGTCATTCTTCCTCTTTTTGATTTAAAAATCAATTTAAAATTCCTCACTTTCTCTCTCCTTGTCACATCCTCCTACATTTGCCACTTGCCTCTAATCTTCTGTTAATTAGCCTAATCCAATATTTGCACAACCTTAACCAAAATCATTAGCTAAATTTAGCACCACTTTTTGGTCAATTCTTCCTTTTTTTCCTTTTTGATGTTAACCCCCTTTTCCTATGTGAATTTTTAATTCACATTTATTTGCTCTAGATTCCTCTCCTTTAAATGTGAATTTTTAATTCACATTCCACTCTCCCAAGGCTTCTAGAATCTTGGACTTGTCACAATCTCCACATGTGACCAAATCCCACCTTTTTGGAGCCCACCTTTTACCCTCTAGATCATCCTAAGAATGTGAATTTTTAATTCACATTTATCCCCCCAACCACCTTTCCTTTTCCCATGTAGATTTTTGAGGAATTCTAAAATTCCTCAAATGTCCCTTTCACTCCCACTTGGGGACAAGAAATCCCTTTTTGTGGAAATCCTCTCATCCCCCAAGGTGCATGTCCTTTTCCACCTCATGTACCTTTTTGACAACTCATCTCCACCTCATATCCTCTTGTCCACTTCACCCTCCACATGTCAAGATTTGAGGGCTTGTGGGTTCTCAACCCACCATAGCCCTTCATCTTGACCTTGTTGGATCAATCTTGACCCTTGAATTCTCTAGAGAATTCAAATTACTCTATAAATACCCCCTTCTGAAGGGCATTTCCAACACTTTGCACTCTCATAACTACATGCTGTCCATTTGAATCCTCAAGCCTTTTCAATCATTCAACCATCTTTGTTTATCATTTTTCATATTGAAGCTTGCATTTTAATCACTCAATCCATCATCTAAGGAACACACAACCAACCAAGTAAGGGCCAATCAAGGAGGTATCAACAACAAGGGAGGTAAAAATATTTGTGTTTCATTTTATTTGTATTCCTTTTCGTTGAACCACTCTTTTGGCTAATCTTGAGGTGTCCTTGGTATTTTGTTATTCATGTTTCTTAGTTATTTTGCACATTTAGAGCAGTAGGAATTCCAAGGTATACAGGAGAATTCCAAGATCAAAGAGTTCAAATTGATAACCTTCCATAAGTAAAAATATTAGCACAATAGGATACCTATCAATATGATATGAAAAGTATAAAATAAAACAATGAAGCCTTGCATACATAGGCAAGGTAGATGAAGTAGGAAGGTAGGACTAAACAAATGGCTAACCCTCCAAATGTGCAACACTTCTGAGCTCACTTGACAAGTGTGTGGGAAAGTGTAAAATGTGCATGCAATAGGTGTCTCAAGTGATGAGGACACATGCCTCAATGCCATGATGTGAGATAAAAGCCTAAAAGTCCCAAGTAAACTTAATCTATGAGTGTGAATAGTCAATCATAGAAAGGTGATATCCTAACTAAATGAATAAAGACATTATTTACACTAACACCAAGGGATTAATATATGTGTTGATGACGAATCTTGGATACTAGGCCATATTAGGTATTCACATGTATAAATTTCTCATAAAGTGGAGAAAAGGAGAAAAACCTAATGGGAAATAAAAACCCCTCCCCAAAAGAGAATTGATGCAAATGCAATGAAATGTACAAGTCAAGAAGATAAGAGATAAATGGAGAACTCATGATGACCACCAAAAGACTACTTCTAGCACAATGTACAATGAATATTCCCTCCATAGGAGAGAAAAAAGAGAAGTTCATGTGATCCCCTAGAAAATATTAAGTAATGAACTCCATGTGCGGAAATGTTTCTCCCAAAATAGATAGGAGAAGAGAAACCATGCAACCTTCCCTCAAAATGATGTATGTTGTGCTGGTAGATGTTCGACACTAGATGATGAAGATTATCCATAATTGATGAACAAAATTTCTCCCCTTAGGAAGAAACAACACCATAAATTTATGCAAGATGACTTCCCATTCCAAATAGGAATATGCAGAAGATGAATGTCTCTAAATTATGCACATGACTCAAAGATTGAAATGATACCAATGATGTCTTTGAATGGTGCTCAATGATTTCTAATCCAATGCTAATGTGTGACGAACACTGATAAGATGGAGCAGGTACCAAATAACATTTACGAACATGGACCATGGATGTATGGCAATAACTAGACTGATGTGAATCTAATACTGATGCAAATGATCATGAATGAATCAGATAGGTCAACTCATGAATATTTACACAATCTATCACAATAGAAGTTGTAGGAAAGGCAAGAGAAAAATTCAAAGATGACAATAGTGATTTAACTTCATCAAACCTAACATCATAAAGGAGATTAATTTACTTAATAGTATCATCCAAATCTGCAAGGTGGGATTCTACAAACATAGATGATATGTTTGGTAGATATGCATCCAAATTTGGTGGATTTGGAAAGACGATAGAAATTTCCTAATTTAAATAATTACTGCAAGCCATGAATGAGTCAGCATTGATTTCAAATATAGCAACAAGTGATGTGGGAGATGAGTTCTCGATGCAAGTCATTCAACTATATTTTTCATCCCCAAATGATGGTGTCCCACAAGATGTCTGAGTGAGATTGTATGGTGTTTTTACATGTGCTCAAAGTAGATGATCAAATAAGGCTATACCATGATCGAGAAGAAGTTGCTTTATTTCTACACTTTGATGTTGAAGACAATCTTTAGTTGTATTTCTTTTCATCCCACAATATCCACACTTGATTTTCCACTTATTAGGGAGGATTACGAAGAATACTCAAATGGAAGGGATGTAGTGAGAAGACATAATCACATGAACCAACAAAATAAAAAACAAAGATTCCTATATTTCCCCTTTGATTCAGAGAACTCCCTCAAGAATGATTAGTGCTAATTTTAGCCCCTTGAAAACAATGTGCAAGAGAATTACTTGTGTGAAGATTGGATGCCAAATCAACAATTTATAATGAAAAATGATTTTTACAAATTTTTAAAATGCGCAATTCAAATCTTTAACTTACAAGCAAAAATGAATTCCTTCCAAAATTCTTACATGCATATTTTTTTTTGCAAAATTTTGATAATCAAGGTGAAACTTATGCCCTGTCAAAATTTTCTTACAATTATAATTGTAGAGAGTAAAAAATGATATTAAACAACTCAATATCCAAAATCTCTCAATGCTAAAGTATTCAAATGTAAAGAGCTTTCCATCAACTATTCACACTTGAAATATCAACACTCCATTTGCAAGATATAGCAAAACAAAAAATAACCCCCTCTTAGAACACTAATAAGACTTGATGGGTAAACCTAATTAGTAGTGGTTAGTGCAAATTTTTTATAGTTACAAGAAGAAATATTATAAGTATAAAATGATAATGATATATGTAATATTTTTTTTTTAAAACCAAATCTATTATTTCAAGGAGTAGTATACTTGGTCACACTAAATGTGAAGAGTTGACCGAGCAATGGTTCACATAGAGAGGGTGCAAATGTAGGGTCATGAGGATCCTATTGCTAGTGTGCTTCAAAGAGATTATGATTCACTGAAGATTCATCATAAAAATTGGTGTAGTCAAGGATGGAGCATCCATGAATAGGACTATCCAGCCTTGCAACAAGAGTAAACACAATAGAAACTCAAAGAGTTGAAATAACAATCATTGATGAATATAAGAGATGATCAATTATTCACTGGAAACATGCCCTGTCTGCAGGCTTACAGATTACATAATGATATGGTGTTAAGCCCAAAAATACATGCTAGTCGAAACCCTTAATTTGATCTACTACTACTGATGATGTTGATGCTAATGATTGATTGCCTAATGCAGCTACACAGTGCCTATATATACTAATTCCTAGCTCCAGAAAAGTTTCACATTGGCCTCAAGAGGTATTGAACCTTGAAGTTGATGAAACGTGTGAAGGTCGGTCAAACATATGAATTTCCTTTGATTCTTGGAAAAACACGATGCAGATCAGGACAAAGGCCCCTCGATGAATGTGCATACTTATTGTAGACACGTAAAATGTACATGCACTCGATCCTGATCTACTAACATCGCTTCATCATGAATTATCCCTCTATCTAACCATTTAATCAAATAGCCTTATTTGATTAAAGTCATCATAATTCCCCTTTTAATTAAATAAATCCCTCGATTTAATTAAATCATTGTCTTTGTGTAATTAACTAGGTCATTTCATCTTCCTATCTGTATTTAATTAAATAATCCATATTATTTGATTAAATTTCTAAAGTTCATCTAATTAAATTAAATAAATCAAACATTTATCTAATTTAATCTAACATCACCCCCTTTGGTTAAATAAATCTAAATATTTATTTAACTAGGTCTTAATCATTTTCATCTCTTTTTGATTTATTTCAACCCACAATCTAAATCAAATAGTCAAATCACCTAATCTCCTTTTAAATTAATCAAATCATGATTAATGATAATTCTAATCACTCAAATCCTCTAGATTTTGTAACTTGCACATGAAAATCAATTTAATTGTTTTATAAATCATCTATTTTCATTCAAAAAGGCATCCAAGTGGGAATATTCTTCAAATTTGAAATCTCCCCCCAAATAGAGATGTACATCCAACAAGGCATTCAATGCCTCTCACATGTTCTTTCCTTGAGCCAAGTGGCATTTAACTCTCCTCTTTCATCCCCCCTAAACATGTCACTTCTTCAAATTCAAATTTCAAACTTGCACATTGATCAAAATGTGCTCAACCTTCATCCTCTCACATGTTGACAAGTGGCATCATGTTATCGGCTTATCTTTTATCCCACATTCATCCTATCTTTCAATCTTCAACTCTTGTCAATCTATAAATAGAGAGCTCATCCTTCATATTGATCATCCATAATTTGAGTAAACTTACTATGCTCAAATATTTAGCAATCTTCATCCATACTTTCGAATTTGTAGCTAGGTTATGTAGGTTTTCATATTGGAGCACTCATCAATCTTCATCAAAGTGCATCACAATCTTCATCAAATCATCAAAGCTAGCATTGGAGTTGGGAAAGGGCCAATTTTCACATCAAATTGGCACCAATTCCCTCAAGAGATCAAGAATTTACATTGATTTCATAGGATTTAATCTCTCTTGTTGATTTCTCATTGCATTGTCTTCATTTTTCCTATTTGGAGTATTGATAAATGGATTTCTTGAGGAATCTATGTTCTAGCTTGCATTTGATCTAATTTGTTGTCTGTTTCTTGTAAAATTGCAGGTTTGGGACCTAGGTTCACACACTTATGAAATGGTTTCTTGAGCTCTGCAAGTCAGGGGATAGGTTCGCACACTTGAAAAGTCAAGATTGGTCAGTGAACACTCTCTTTCCAAATACAGCTGATATTCTATTAGCAGTAACTTCATACTGGAATCTCCAAAACATGGATATGATGTAGATGTAGCAATAAAGATCATATATCTTGCTTCGTGAGCTTTGATGTTACAATGCGGTACAATGCAGTATGAAATACTGAGACTAGGTCCAGACAGATAACTATTTAAATGCAAGAAAACAAGTGAATGCAAATATTTTTGGTTGATGCAAGATTGCTTGGCAACCAGGGATGCTCCTACATTAGACACTTGAGGTTGAAGAAAAGTGAGCCTCTCACTTCCTAGGGCTTATACAAAAACCAGTGCGGTCCACCTTAGCCTGAGAAATCCATGATGAATCTTCCTCTTGTCTTCCTTTCCATTTAACTAGATATTCCTTGTATTGCTTTCCTTTGGTACTACATCCAACTTTGTTGTCTAGAATTGCCTCAATTTCCTTCGAATGATGTGCTATCTCATCTGGAAAACCAACTTCTATGTCCTCCGGTGACTCCCCTTCATGGTATTGGTATAGGTTTGCAATGTTGAATATATGTGATATGCCAAATTCCTCCCATAGTTCCACTTCATATGCATTTTGAAAATCAAATTTCCTGATGATCTTACAAGGTCTAAACTTCTTCATCTTCAACTTGTTATATGTCCCAATAAGGTAATACCATTTCTTTCTCCCCTACTGCAAACTACTTATGTCTTCTCTTCTTGTATGCTTTCTCCTTGTACATATTGTTCATCTTCTCCAGGTGCTCCTTAACTTGAGTATGCATGGTTTCCATTAATCCTACAAATTCTTCTGCCTCCACACTCCTTTTATTCTCCTTACTGATATCCCTTAATTTCAAATGGTGTCTTCCATGTGCTCCAATTTACTGAATTGTTGTATGCAAATTTTGCTTGTGATAGTATTAAGTCCCAATTTCTTGCTTTTCCTTCAATCAAACACCTCAACAAATTCCCCAAACTCCTATTTACCACTTTTGTTTGTCCATCTGTCTGTGGGTGAAATGCTAAATTGTACTTCAACTCTGTCCTCGTCTTCTTCCACAATGTCTTCCAGAAATATCCAATGAATTTAGTGTCCCTGTCTGATACTATACTCTTTGGTAGTCCATGTAATGTCACAATCTCCTTGAAAAATAGGTCTGCAACATGTACTACATCACTGGTTTTCTTACAAGGTATGAAATGTGCCATCTTAGAAAATCTACCCACAACCACAAATACAGAATCAAATCCTCTCGGTGTCTTAGGTAATCCCAACACAAAATCCATGCTAATGTCTTCCCATGGTCTCTTCGGTACTATCAATGGTGTATACATTCCAATGTTCTGACTATTTCCTTTTACAACCTGACAAATCCTACAACCTTGAACATACTTCCTGACATCCTTATACAACTGTGGCCAAAAATAATTCTCACTCACCAATGCTATGGTCTTATTAATCCCAAAAATGTCCTACTAGTCCTCCGCAATGCTTTTCCTTGATCAAATTCTCTCTCATTGAACTCCTAGGGATACATAAATGATTGTTCTTGAATAACATACCTTCCTAAATGAAATAATCCAACAAATTTTCTTATATCTGTTTCTACAAGTTCCTTGCAAGCTTTCCATGCCTCTGCAAAATCAATGATCCTCATACATATGCTTCAATTCTTCAAAGCCCAATACTCCAATCCTCATCTTTGTCAACAAACTCTTTCTCTTGCTCAATGCATCTGCAACCTTGTTTGACTTCCCACTCCAGTGCTTCAACACAAAGGTGTATCTCTACAAGAACTCTACCCATCTCATATGTCTCTAGTTCAACTTCCCTTGGCTATTCAAATATTATAAGGCTTGATGATCCGTGTATAACACAAATTCCTTAGGTAACAAGTAATGTCTCCACTTCTTCAAGGCTTGTATTATTGAATAGAATTCCTGATCATAGACCAAATATCTCCTTTTGGCATCATTCAAATTTTCACTGAAGTAGGCTACTGGTCTCCCTTCCTAACTTAACACAACTCCAATTGTACTTCCACTAGCATCACAATCTACTTGGAATACCTTATCAAATTTTGGTAATGCCAAAACAGGTTGTTCTGTCACCTTTTGGTTCAACAACTCAAAACTCTTTTGCACTCCAGATGTCCACTTGAATTCCTTCCTGTCACCCCTCATTGTCTCTGTCATAGGTGTGCAAATTCCACTAAAATTATTGATGAACTTCTGGTAAAAAATTTCCAATCCATGAAATGATCTGACTTCTCCAACATTCATAGGTGTAGGCAATTCAACTATCGCTCTGACCTTCTCAGGGTCCATTTTCAATCCTTTCGTACATATCACAAATTCTAAATACACTAGTTCTTCCTTCATAAAACTACACTTTTTGATGTTTATCAACAACTTCTCTTCTCTTAGCTTCTGAAATACTTGTCTGATGTGCTCCAAATGTTCTTCCTTAGTCTTACTGAAAATCAAAATATCATCTAGATAAACAATGACAAACTTACCCAAGAATCTCTTCAAAACTTCATTCATCAGCCTCATAAATGTACTAGGTGCATTAGTTTGTCCAAATGGCATGACCAACCACTCATATAATCCCTCATTTTTCTTGAAAGCAGTCTTCCATTCATCTCCTTCTCTGATTCTAATATGATTATATCCACTCTTTAGATCTATTTTGGTGAAATACTTTACTCCACTTAGACTGTCTATGATGTCATCCATCCTCGATAATGAGAATCTATACTTCATTGTGATATTATTGATAGCTCTTGAATTTGTACACATCCTCCATTCTCCATCTTTCTTAGGTGCAAGTATAGTTGGTACCGCACATGGGCTCATGTTTTCTCTGATCAATCCCTTCTTCAACAACTCTTGTATCTATCTGTTTAGCTCCACAATCTCTCCTGGTGTCATTTGATGTGCAACTTTGTTCAACAAACTAGCTCCTGGAATAAGATCTATATGATGACTGATATTTTGGATTGGTGACAATCCATCAGGCACATTTTTTGATACAAGATCTCGGTACTCTATTATTAGTTATGCGACTTCTTTCTTTGATAGTTCTTCTTCTCTTGTGACTCTCTCTATATCTAGGGATTTTCACTTCTTTGGAATCAAAGCAAAACAAATGTTCTCATGTCTCAATCCATCCAAAAATTTCCTTCCATCTACCAAATTGATTCTAGTTGTACCACATACTTCACTTTCAGGTTCATCTTCCAAAGGTTTCAAGGTGATCCTCTTTCCATTGGGTATGGTATGCATTATTTTGTGCCGCCGCCGCGCTGGTGCCGGGTTGGCTGCAGCGGCATGAACATAGTTCGGGCGTGGCATGCGGACGGGTCTATTTTTTGAATTTCCCTTCGGGTGGCATATTTGCAGGTATCTTGTGCTCATAAACGCTGAATCGAGATATCTGCCAGGGTTTCAAATGCTTTCTCGCCCGAAAATTCAGCTTTTCCACGAACCTCAAAACTAGTGAGTTATTTGTGCTACCACTATCAATGATAACTTTGCAACACTTACCTCCTTCTTTGCATCTAGTCCGGAACAAACTTTTCCTTTGCAATGCTTCCTTATGTATTTTTTTCTCCTAGATCAGTGCTCTCCTCATGAATATGATTCTCCCTTCACCGGTTTTCAGGCGGAACTGATGATTTCAACTGGTTCTTTTTTCCACATATCGGTTCTTTTTTCATTCTTCCTGCCTTCTTGAAGCTGACACTCGGTGCTCTATGTCATAACGGCCATTTAAAAAGCAGGGTTCCCTAAAATTTACCTCTTGTCATATCCCATACCATCTCTATACGGTATCCATCATTCGGCAAAATTGTAACCTCCCTCTATTGTAGCGAGTAGAATTTATATCATCTCTGCTCACAGTACTTGAATTGGAATCCTTCTCCTCCTTGTGGTATGAATCTTTGTCCTTGTTTCGCTCCGCATATGGTTTTTCCCCTCCAAAATTGGATCTTCCTCCTTGAAATCTACCTCCTCTTCCTCTATCTTTGTTCATGTCTTTTGTTCAACTTTTCCTCCACCTTTAGGGAAAACTAAAATGCTTCCTCTATTGAATTCATCCTTACTAGAATCAATTCTTTTTGAATGTTCATCCTCAACCCATTGATATATCTTGCCACTTTCTCCTTGCTTGCTTCACTATGTCTAGTCCTAATGATGATCTTATGAAATTCCTCAGTGTATTCTTTCACAAACTTCTCCTTCTATCTCATGTTTTGCAATCTCTTCAGCAACCCCATCTCATAATCTATAGGTATAAATTGATTCTTCAATTTTGTCACCAGTCTATTCCATTTCACAATCTTCTCTTTACCTTTTCTATTTCTTTCCAATTGAACTTCTTTCCACCATATTGCAGCATGTCCTTTCAACTGTCTTCACAAATCTCACTCTCTCTAGATCTTCAATTTCCTCATATTCAAAGTATTCTTCAATGTCATTTACCCAATCAATCAACTCCTCAGGGTTTAGGTTTGAGATCTCCATTCTAGGTCGCTTCCCTATCTTTGAAATAGCCTTCAACATCTTTACCTAATCTGAATCTTCCTCCTCCAAGGTATCTTTAGTTAGGTTTACAACTTAAACTTCATCATCATCACTTTCATCATTAGGTCTAAGGTTTAAACCTTTTCTTCTGTCTTCTTCAACAACATCCAATCTCACTTTCATTTTTCACATCATTTCCATCATCTCATCCATCTTTCCAACAACATTAACAGAAGTATGAATTCTCCTTGGTGGCATCTCTTCCTAGGATATGGTGCAATTGCCTCAAGTGGACGATTTGGCTATAGGGTCGCAACTACCTCATAATCGGTGATTTGTTGACAAACACAAGTAGGCTGCCTCAAGTCAGTGATTTGTCCACACAAAGATCTTATAGAATGTCTTGCTCAACTTCACAAACTTGCCCCGGTGCAACTGCCTCAAGTCGGCGATTTTTCCACCTTTGCTCTCCCAAAGTTTGTAAACTTTCTCTAATACCACTTGGTGCAGTCAAGGATGGAGGGTCCAAGAATAGGAATGTCCAACCTTGCATCAAGAGTAAACACAAAGAAAAATCAAAGAGTTGAAATAATAATCATTCATGAATATAAGAGATGCTTAATTATTCACTGGCAACATTCCCTGCTCGCAGGCTTATAGATTACATAATGATATGGCATTAAGCCCAGAAATACATGTGGGTCGAAACCCTTAATTTGATATACTACTATTGATGATGTTGATGCCAATGATCGATTTCCTAATGCAACTACACAATGCCTATATATACTAATTCCAAACTCTAGAAAAGTTTTGCGTTGGCCTCAAGAGGTATTAAACCCTGAAGTTGACGAAATGTGTGAAGGTCGGCCAAACATATGAATTTCCTTTGATTCTTGGACAAATGTGATGTGGATCGGGACGAAGGCCCCTCAATGAATGTACATCCTTATGAAATGGTTTCCTGAGCTCCACAAGTCATGGGATAGGTCCACACACTTAAAAAGCCAAGACTAGTCAGTGAATTCTCTTTGTCCAAATACAATTGATATTCTGTTAGGGGTAACTTTGTATTGGAATTTCTAAAACACTTGAATTCTGGATATGATGTAGATGTAGCAATGAAGATCATTTATCCTTCTCCACGAGCTCTGATGTTACAATGCGGTACAATATAGTATGAAATACTGAGACTGGGTCAAGACAAATAACTACTGAAATGTAAGAAAATAAATGAATGCAAATATTTTTGGTTGATGCAAGATTGTTTGGAAACCAGGGATGCTCCTGCATTAGAAAGTTGATTTTGAAAAAGAAATATCGTCTTCAACCTTCCTCCCTCACATCCTCTATCTCAAAGAAGAGCCTTGTGTTTCTTACAATAGAGGCCTACAATAGACCTTATCATGCCTTGCACAAGGGGATACAATGGTAGGTTGCTCCAAAGAGTCTCCTCTTTTTTTCTACGTGGTTTCTTTCTCCTGAGCCATGGAGGGCTTGAATGAGTAGGTTGATGGAGGTAAAATCTTGCCAGGTAGCCACTCTAGAGCTAAGGCTCTAGAGATGGCTCGTGGCCTATTGAAGCATAAAATGAAGGTCACACAAATGCTTGATGAGTCTTTGTTGTTGTTGATAGGATGATTGTTAAATGCAATGTATAAATGGTGTGATGGTTGTTAGAGGAGCTTGTAAACCCTAGATCTCAGGTCGATCAACTTTGAGGTACCTATGCAAAACATGAACCACACCTCACACCTCAACAAGTGTGTAGAGAAAAATAACTACCAAATAGCCTTTGTAATGGCAACACGATTGCAAGTGTTGAGAGCCACAAATAGGGAGCTGGACAAGCCCTCATGGGTTTTGATGTGAGACCAAGTAGGGAAAGAAGACAAAGAATTTCATAATAGACCTATAACAAACCAAAAATCAAAAACCTTGGTCTACAAATTGGTTGATAAGCCATAATTTTCCTGCCAAAAAACATAAACTTTGATCAAGATGACATAATGGGTAAATGGGCAGAGGGCAATTTTGGCCCTCTACTATAAAAAACCCATTTCTCTACAATTTTTCCATATCATATGGATTTGTATAGTACATAAGTACATAAAAAATTGAAAAATAATGAAAGTTACCAAAATTTAAGAAACTAAAGGTATTTTTTCATTTTTTAAGCCTTTTGAATGCAATCATAGTGTCTATTTGGCTCCACAACGCTCCATTGATAGGGATATATGTGTGAGTAAACTTGATGCATGAAGCAACATGCTGTCATGACTCTGATACCATTTTGGATAATGCCTAAATCAAAGAGCTCAAATTGATAACCTTCCACAAGTGAAAATATGATCATAATAGGATATCTATCAATATGATATGAAGAGTGTAAAATACAACGATCAAGCCTTGCATATATAAGTAAGATAGATGAGGTAGGATTGAACAATTGACTAACCCTACAAATGTGCAACACTTGTGAGCTCACTTGACTTGTGTATGAACAAGTGTAAAGTGTGCATGCAATAGGTGTCTCAAGTGATGAGGACACATGTCTCAATGTTATGAAGTGAGACAAAAGCCTAAAAGTCCTAAGTAAACTTGAGTTATGAGTGTGAATAAGTCAATCATAAAAAAATGATATCTTAACTAGATGGATAAAAACACTATTTACACTAACAATTTGACCAAAATAAAATCAACTTTCTAATTCCTTTTGGGGAAAGATGTGTATTATACTAAAGATTGATGAAGGTATTTTTCATAAAAAAATTTCAAATATATTTTTTATTAAATTTTTTATGATCCTAATTGTTGTTTTTGAAAACACTCATGTACCACCATAATTGAGCCAAAATAATTAGTTTTTGAAAAAAATATTATATAAATAATTGCGTGTAGATTGATTTCATATAAAAAATTACAAAAAACTTAAATTTTTTTTTATTAAAAGATATGAAAATTTGACATTTCAAGTTTATGGACTAGTTTCCTCATAAATTAATTAAAAAATAGAAAAAAATAATGCAATCATTAAAATTACATATTTGAAAAGTATACATCATTGTTTATAATGGATTTTTATTTCATAAGAAAAAACTGAAAGAAAAGTTGTGAGTCGTATTGCCAAAGTTAGTTTTTTCTCTTGACATTTTCATGGCATTGTACTTGTAGGTCCAAGGTGAAGGGGTGGGTTTCCAAGTGTAAAACAAAATCAAAGACATGGATTTCAAATTACAAATTTTATGAAATGTGTACCCTCTCTAAAATACATACCCATTCTAAAATATTATGTAATTAGAAATGGGTGCTCCTTTTGAAAAATAAAATATGTACCCATTTTAAAAATTTAGATTTGAGAGCTTGAGCCTAAATGGGTGCCCATTTTTGTCAAGATTTTTTACAAGCATGAAACTTCCTATATGTGGAGCCAAATTCTTGCTTTTACCCATTATTTTCGATCTTATGAAGCCATGGTGCCATCATATCAATCATCAAATCTAACTTTCATTTGAGTTGATCCTCAAAGTTGTTTGTATTCATCCTCTTCTCTCTTTCTGTTATACTATTATGCTTTGCAATGAGTTCTATAGAAGACGATTGAGTCTTTGAACTCTCTAAAAATCAACTTTGTTTC
>VDFB02361914.1:0-19032 GCA_007258455.2 Sequoia sempervirens
AATCAAATGAGACAAAATAGATGGAGAGGACAAACAACATTTTGGGTCAATGTGACTATGGGTTGCTAGTCCTTGGTACTTTATATAATGTCCAAATATTTTTTTGTTACAAAAAAGATGGAAAAAATAAGAGGTAAGGTTTTAAATATATATAAATTAAAAGGGAACATTGCAACATACATCGAATTCCAACTCTACTTAGTGCATGCTAACATAAGAGGAGGCACATACACATGACAAAAAAGAAAATGGGTTTATGTACAATGTAAAGGCTATGGTGTATACATGTATATGGTGGAGTCTCTACCATATAGGAATCATTTTCAATTGAGAATAATAGGTTTTGGATATTAGTATAATATTTTATATGAGAGTATTCTTCATGCTCATTAAAAACTTGGAGAGGGACATGTATCATAATTGTTTCATATCTAGTGATTTTATCCAACCATTATATAGTGTTAGGAATTTTTGTAGGGTTAATATTGAGAAGGACCATGTCAAAAAGATATTGGATATGATTAATTAAAATTTTACATTAGTTCATGGAATACTATAATTTATAATTTCAAGCACAAGATAACATGAGTTTTTGGTAGATTTTAGGCTTTTTTCAAGTCTCATTCATGAAAAATGAATTAATCCTCTTTCTATATGAGAGGGAAAAAAATATTTAGGAGGATTATGGAATGATCTGAATTTTTTTTAGCTTATCTTGGTGAAGTCATTCCACTATTTGAAGGGAGTAGGAGGTATTTTTTTTAATGTTATTCAAGGATGTGATAAACCTTAGTGGACCTTAAAGATAATTCAAATAAGGAATTACAATTTTTAGTGGTTGGTAATTCCATGCATAAGGTTTACAAATCAATTCACATAATTGAGTAGTAATGTGTATAACCATATAAAGGAATCTTCATCAATGTGGTAAGAAAATTCTTAGCAAGGAAAACATTAGCAACATTATAAATTGTGGCTAGGAAATGAAAATTTCTCACATGTGAAATGGAATATCCTTGACCATTATACCATCAAATTTTAGCAAGATCATTTAAGGAGGGGATGGATATTAGATGATGTTAATTGATAATGGTGAAGTAATCCATCTTATTCATGTGGAAGGGGGAGGTGTAATGATTTGTAATTACACTTCCAACTCCTTGATTTATGTTTAAATATAAGTCTAATTGAGAAGATGTGTTGGATAAGTGTCACATGTTAGAGGGATGGTGTTGGGATGGGTAATGAAGGCTATGCCAATGTTATTGTCAAATATATTATGACAAGGAAGTAGCAAGGGTAGTAGGCTATCTATGTTGGGTAAAGGTTGTTGTGGAGGTAATGAGGAAGGGAAGTGTGTCATGGTATGTTGTCTCCAGGTGTAGGAGGTAAGGATAGTAGCTCAAGGATGATGGTAAGGTGAATTGTAATTATGGTAAATGTAGGATTTCATTAGTTGAGTTATGTATTGATGAATATTGTGGGGATAAAAAGTGGTGGTATGGATATGGTTGAATGGGAAAATGGTGCAAGTCTATAACTTTGATGGCATAGGTGAAGTGAAGGGTAAGACCTATCTTCTATGGTATTAGAAAGTGTGATAGGAAATATTCAAATAGTTCAATGTCATCTTTGAGGGGTGTAAAAGTGAGAAAAGCATAAGGTAGAGATATGGGATGATTAATGGGAGGAATTGAGTTTGTGAATGTGGGTGTGCAATTAGATAAGGGTGAATAAGGTGGGTTTGGTAAGGAAGGAAGACTATATAGAGAAAGAATAGGTATAGGGGAATAAGAAGAACTAAGAATAGGTGATGAAAAGTGATGATGAAAATACAATGGGGAATAATGTGAATTAGCATCAAGTGACGAAAAATATTAGGAGTGGAAAATAGAATGTAGTGTGAGCTAGCATAAGGTGAACTAGGTTGGAATTAATTTGTAGGGGATGGAGGAGGAATAGAGTTAGCAAGATCTAAGGTGTTGGCAATATCTAAGATAAGAGTTATGAAGGAGGCTAGGTGTTCAAGGTCAAAATTATGGTATGTGAAGAAGGTAGCAAATGTAGCAAAATGGGTAAAATGATCTAGGATGATGGAAAATGAGAGGGAAGATGGGGGAAGGATAAGGAAATATAATATATGGTTGAGAATATGTAAGTGGATAAAATAGAGGAAAAGTAATGGGGATATACGAATCTTAGATGCATTGCATGAATATCCTTGGAGTTCATTACAAGCAACTAAACCAAAGAACTAGGGGGAAAAGTGAGGAGAATGTGAGGAATGGTAAGTTCAATTTTTTATTAGTTAAGCAGGGGAAGGGCCCTGATCCCATGGTTACAAGAAAAAATTTCAAAAAAGGAGATAAGCTGGGGAAAAATAACACCCACCAATAGCCAAAAACAACAAGTCCAGGGTGACACGTAGGCCAAATAACAAAACAGTAACTATAAAACCACTATACTTAATAAAAAACTGAATATAATTACTGTTGTCTCTTAAAGTTGCACCCTTATCAAGTTGCAGAAACTTGATACCTTAGATAAATATGGGAACTTTTCCAGAGGTTGTGGGTTACCCAAAAATGGAAAAGACCCTCCAGAGGAGGCCGACTTCCTATGTTGGTAATATCACCTAAACTATTGACTTTGAAGGAAAAGGGAAGAGAAAAAAACTTTAAAGTGAAAACAGGTAAAAACACTATTCCTACGGTGATACACCAAACTGTAAGGATCTAAAAATTATGAGAATAGACACTTATTTTCAATGAATGAAAAATAGAACTTGCACAACTTATTTCTGTAAACCCATGCATAAATAATTTGAAGAAATGCTTGAATGCATTTAACTTTCAAAAGGAAAGGACACTTTCATGATTTAAAAGCTATGTGCAAATTAAAACGCAATTTTCAACCTGCATAGACTTACTTTTGCAGAAAAGGCACAATGATTGTGAGACAAAATTACAAGTGAAAAGGCCTCACATGTAATTTTATCAACCACATAATAACACACTATACTGCAAGAATAAGGAGGCAAAAGACTTCAAGTATTGATGTCCAAGATATTTTCTGAATTCATCTCTAAAATGAGTTACACAAGTATGCACAAAAACTGTAAAAAGGACTGCAAGAGACATTGTCTTCAAAAATTGCATAAATCATAACTGATTCAATAATGAGTAGCCAAAAGACTAAGTACACGAGCTCCACAAAACAAGGAAAGAACAACCTCCTTGGGTCGGATGCAACCTCCATGCCTAAAATCTAGCCACTAGATACACTCCAAATGAACTCAAAAAGGTTGAAATAGTCAAGCTTGACTATGTCAAACATGATGACAATACAAAAAGCCCTCTAAAAGCTCAAAAAAGTAACTAAAAAGAAATTAAATGCTCCTAAATTTCTTCCACATGTTGGAAAATCAATTTGCAATCTCCCTAGATGTTCTCCTTGTGTTCCCAACTGAAAATAACCTCCTCTTATTTATGGCATGCCATAAATACAAGCACATCTTCATTTCCCTTTGACTTAGCCATAACACATATATATCCTATTTTTCTTGCATTTGAAGGTGATGCTTTAAATTTAATTAATTTATAAGATATTACTCAAATTTAAGCATTTACAATATTGCTTTTCATGTATTGGGTAAAACTTCAAATCAAGATATACTAAGTCAAAAATTTGAAAATGTCACATACAATGAATATGAGAAAGCATAAGTTATACCCATGGTGTATTAATTGACAATGTATTTCATAAAAAAAGGTAAAAACCTTTCATCAGTCTTTAGGGTAAAACCCTAAAAAACAAAACGTGGGAAAAGCATTATCCTTATTTCACATTGTGCATTGAGGCTTATGGAAGAAGCTAAGTCGCTGCCCAGCTAGGGTTTCTGGAGCAAATTTTTCAATTTTGAAAGTGAATCTTGAGCTATAAGGGCATTTCTGTGTTTTCTTGTTGATTTTATCAATAAATCTCAAAGTAAGTTTTTCTATCCCAGACTTTTAAAAGAGAACTTTATTTTAAAAACCATAGTGAGCTTTCAGGCCGCGACCTCTATTGTTTTTTGTTGATTTTATTTCATGCTTTGTATTTCCTTCATGGCCAAGGTTTGACCTCTTTACAGGTATCTGAGGCTTTGTCCTCCATCGTATCTCATTTTGGGACTTTCTCCATTAATATTTTGAAGTTCTATGCACTTGAAATCTACTCGGCTTTGAAACTTGTGACAAAAATAGTGAATGGTTCTTAAATATTTGTGTTTTCCTCTTGTGATACAAGGCTCAAATTGAGCTACTCAAATCCCATCTGGGTTTTTTCATTTCTCTATCTTTTCTTGTTAAGCCATAGTAAACTTATTCAAGATTTGTAAAGATTTCAATGTATGTATGTCCATTCACTTATAGACTGCTGGTTTGTTCCTACCCTCAATCCATAAGGAACACAGGAAAATATAACCCGTGTTGGAGGCCAAGTTGTCTCTGGAGAGCCAAAGGTAGATCTTCTATCAAATCCTACAAGACAATCTACAACTCCTCTTACACAGACTCGTAATGGTACAAGGGACCCATTTGTTAGTCTTATTGCATCTCTTGCATATATACTTCTTACTATTCCAACTCCACTATTTCTTTGTTGATCGTCCCTGTAAAAATTGTCATTAGTTCGACATTATGGGTACAAATAATTATGCTTGCACATGCAAAGTTGGCCTGTAAATTTCATTTATAAACTTAGAAGATAAACCTAGATGAGTTTGGTAGTGGTTATAACATTTCTCTCAGAAAAATTTATAAGCTATAGCATTATATCTGCGAAAGGTTTTTTGCATTTTCCCTTCATAGTTGTCTCTAGAATTTACAAAATTTTGAGATTCAGTATCTTTCCTGTATGGATCATGAATACCTTGAATGAATTCAGAAAATTAATACATCCTATAAGTTTTCTTTGATATCTAGGGTTTTATTATGTATGAAAGTTTTATACAAAACTCTAGCTTTGGTTGTGTTTCCTTTATCTTTTGTGAATCCTTGGAGATACAATAACACTGTCTTCCTTACAATAACTCCTATGATAGTGTCATGAGAACTATTCTTTTGGAGCTTGAAAACACTTAATTCTCTTATAGAGTGTAATCGGTAACCTTTTCCCTTAATAATTCTTGACGTTGTCTTCTATGCACAATACATTATATCTTCCACTGTCATAATGTTAGGGTATTGTTGCTGCTTTTGGATAGAAATTTATGTCACTAAAATTTTGAAATGGGCTATCTTGATGCTTGACGGTTGCTATGGATTATGTTGCATTTTATGAATTGTAAACTCTATTCATTTACAGTCTAATGTATGTTGATAGTTGTGGAGAGATTAATCAATGAATAAGTTGTCCCTGTATTTCATTACTTCTTATCATGGTGATAAGATATGACTCTTTTGCTTATTTATAAAACTTCACTCCTTCCAATAAATGTGCTCGCTCTTGCTGTAGCATTCATAATATCACTATCACTGGTGATCTTTTATCATTCTGATGTACCAATATTATCAACATTCTTATTACATTTTTAGAGGATCCTCATGACCCTTAAATTGACATCTTGATTAACAATTGCACCTTTATGAAATAAGCTCCATGTGATTATATTTGATAGCATTGTGAGCTTGTAACAATTATGCTCATAATTTGAAACACATTGCACTCTTATTATAGCTGTTGATGAGAAATGATATATCACATGTGCATTTACTTAAAATATTTCTATATGCACACCTTATTATGAGCTGGGCTCAACCCTTGTGGGAGCTACATTTCCACCACTCATTTAATCTAAAAATTTGATTGCACCTATAGCTGTACATGAAGGAAATAGTTAGAAAACAAAATGCATGTCTTTTGTGTGTATGTTGACTAGATGGTTTTGCTAAACACCTAAGGCATGCATTGCTCTTTAATACATATGGAGATGAATTAATACATGTATAGGTAGATGATGTAAATGATATTGTATGGTTTATGACCCTTCATTTCTTAGAGAATAGCTCTAACACATTGCTTGACTACTGCAGGAAGAGGGGCACAAGGAAATTAGGAAGGACAAAGAACAAGGACAACACTAAAGCGAGACAACCACTAACCAGCCATTCAAGAAATGACTGGTCACCCCCTTACATGCACATTTATTTTCCTTTATCTATTCATGCATTAATTTGTATTTATCTTTGTCAAGGAAAAGTTAGTCTCACGGCTTGTGTGAGACAATGGATATTCCATTCAATAAAATAACTTTTTTAGAAGAAATTTCCAAAATCTTCTTATATTTCATGCATCTATATAAATGCGATGATCTGTAGTTGTATTCTCTCAAGTTATTTCATTTGTATATATGAATGCAATGTAAGAGGAATAGCAAATGTACCATTTTCTTTCTTCTTTATCAATGGATTGTACCTAATTGAGCCATGGGTGAAAATCTGTGTAAAATTTTTGGCGACATCAGTTGGATGTTTGCCTGCTAAACATATAAAACCAATAGCCTAGACTTGTCCATTGGGAATGGAGTCACTTGATAAAATTAGAGGCTAACCTAAATCAACTTTGTACATAGCTATAACTCATTGAAGCAGAACATGTCACTTGGAAACTTATTGAAGACAGGAAAACTGCAGAATGGAAACTACTTACTTGTGCTAGAACAACACTTAGGGAATGAAAATTGCAGTTAAACTATAGTGTAGCAACACTTTATTGAAAGCATAAAACCTAACCTAGCATATACACAAGGTAGATCATACCTCAAAACATCGTTTGAGGTGAATGCCATTAACTAAGATTGGCAATATTTCTCCATCCATGTTTGATAGCTAGAATGTGTTATGCTCCTTGCATTCAGTGATGATAAATGAGCCAGTCCAGAAATGGTCAAATTTTGTATGCTTTTCTGGTCCACTCTTTAACACATCCCACTTGAGAAAAATATCACCTTCCTTGAAAAATTTGGTTGTAGCTTTCTTATCAAATGTTTTCTTTGTTTGGAGTTGATGATAATCCAAAGTTTTCATTGCTTTTTATCTTGTTTCTTCAAGCTCCATGAGCTTTGCATATCTTATGCACATTGGATCTTGTTCTTCAAACATTTCCAATTGGTGAATAATGTCTAGAGCTGGCAGCTCTACAGACAGAGGTAATTTGGCCTCTTTTCCATAAACAAGTACTTATGGTGAATTACCAACTGACCTCTTAGGGGTTATCCTATCTGCCCAAAGTGCATATTTCAATGTGGTATGCCAAACCCTTTGATTCTCTTTCATGGTTCTCTTAATGATTCTGATCATATTTTTATTTGTACTTTCAGCTAGACCATTACCTTGAGTGTAATAATTTGAAGAGGTGTTCAAATGAATTTTGTGTTTAATAGCCCAATCTGTAACTCTTAACCCAACAAATGCAAGAGCATTATCTAAAATGATGGAGTAAGGAACTCCAAACCTAGTTACTATATCCTCATAAAAGCTCATAAAAGCTCATAATAGAAGATTCATTAGCTTCTTTCAAAGCTACTGCTTCTATCCACTGTGTAAAATAGTTTATGGCTGTAAGCACCCACTTGTGACCAACATTGGAAGGTGGATTAATTGGCCCGATAAAGCCAATGCCCCATCTCATGAAGGGTTTCTCTACCTAAATTGGATGTAGAGGCATAGCAGGCAACTTCTCCTTTCTTGCAAAAAAAGCACACTTAACACACTTTCTTTCCTAAGCATGGGCATCTTTAAATAAGTTGGGCCAGTAATAGCTAGCTCTCATGATTTTCCAAGCAGTTGTCCTAGGAGCAAAGTGACCCCCTACGGTTCCATCATGGAACTCATGAAGTACCTTTTCTATTTGATTGATGTTAATACACCTTAACAAAACACCATTAAGATCCTTTTTGAAAAGACTATTATCAATTAAAACATAAGGAATAGACTGCAACCTGAAGTACCTTCTCTTGGCTCTGTCTAAACCTGGTGGTCATTCACCAGTTTGTAAAAGCTGGGTCATATCTTGAACCCAACCTGCATCAATTACAGGTGCAATATCCAGATTTTGATTGTCATTAACCAAAACAGTCTCTTTTTCTAATTTCTATGCATCTTCAGGGGTTGAGGCAAGTTTCTCACAAAGACCTCTACCTCTAACAAGTTTTGTGATTTTGATATCAACACCAAACTCCATTACTTTTGTGATCCACCCTGCTCTTTTCTCACTCAAATCTTTGTTCAACATAAATTCTTTCACACTCAGGTGTGCAACTAAAAGATGAATCTTGTTGTTTGAAATTACGGGCTTAAAATTCTTTAAGCTTCTAATCATAGTGAGAATATGTTTCTCAACAAAAGTATATTTCTGTTCATAATCAACAAGTCCTTGACTAAAGAAATTTATTGGTTGCTCTAAATTATCATTATTTTTCTGAACCAACATAGCAAAAATTGAGCTAATGCTACCAAAAGCATATAAAATGAAGTATTTGGAGAAATTTGGATTTACCAGTGTTGGGGCTGATGCTAAAGCTTCCTTGATTTCTTCAAAACTACGTTTGGCTTCTCTAGTCCAACTGAAAACTGCATTCTTTTTAAGCATGGTAGTCAAAGGCTGTAATAAATTTGCAACATCGGGAATGAATCTCCTTAAAAAGTTGATTCTACCTAAAAATCTCTGCAATCCTTTCTTGTGATTGGGCAATGGTAGCTCAAGAATGGCGTTGACTCTTTTAGGGTCAATGGTAATTCCTTCTTTTGACACTATGTGACCTAATAGTTTAATACCTTCATGCACAAAAAATATACTCTTTTTCGGATTGAGAGATATTCCATACTCTCTGCATTTTTCAAAAACTTGCTTGAGATGTGACAAGTGTTCATCTGCATATGTAGAAAGCCTCTTTTTTTTTTTTCTTTTCCGTAGTTTTAAACGAATTCATTCTATAGTACAGATAGCCGCACGTAATGACAGATCAAGGCCGTATTATTAAGAGCTTGTGGTAAAGACGGGTTTCGTTCTAATGCCTGGAAATAATATTCCAAAGCCTTAGTATGTTCCCCATTACTCGTGTGGATAAGACCTATATTATACAGTATATAACTTCGGTCATAGGGGTCAATTTCCGGTCGCATGGCTTCATAATAATTTTGTAAAGCTTCCGCGTATTCCCCTTCGGATTGAGCTGACATTCGTTACGGTCGTTCATTCAATTGAAATGATCTCCGCTTCAAAACCGTACATGAGAATTTCACCTCATACGGCTCCTCCTTTTTTTACAGAATAAGGGGAATAATCCCTTTAATTGACAAAAAAAAGGATTTTCCTATATTAATGAATTAACAGGAACTAGTGTATTTCCGATGAATCTCTAGCCATCCTTCTTGCAAAGATTTTTTTCTAAATACCAAGTATTTTAACTTAGCACTACAAACATAACCTCTAACAATTTCTTTGTTCTTAACGCACTGTATTTTACAGGGATTATTCACTTCAACAGTCTCCGATGGTTCTAGCGGTATCCGAAGTACAAACGAGATGGATGTTTGTTGCCTCAACCATTCTAACTAGACCTTCATAAAAAGGTCATGTGTATTATAACGAAGCATTTGTGTTGTCGATTTTAACGCGTAGTGCTTTTTCCCCTATGCGTACCTATCATATAGGTTTGGCCATTAACATCTATGTAATAGGTATAACCTTTCGCTTGATACTAGAATCTCAGAAGATCAAAGCATCTAAGGCTGCATAAATCGGGGATACACGACAGAAAGAATTGTTCTATTTCTAAAACTCACCTTCACTAAGCGTAAGTTTTCTTTAACTTAACTTAATAAATATCCCGCCATTCCACGATAACGAGAAAAAGCAGAAAGAAAAAAATATCAAATCACACCATCTCTGTAATAGGTAAATGCCTTTTTTTCCCCTGAAGCCATTGGGATTATTTGCAATAATATATCCGCTACAATTGTGAAAGTCTTGTCGATAAAATTGTCATTTCTCTGAGATCTAGGCATAGTCAATTATAAATTTGATAATTTTTTTCATTCCCCCTACGGAAATGATTCCATGAACAAAATGATTTTCCAATGTACAATAGCATAATAAATGGATTTCCTTACGATCGTAAATGAAATATGTGAACATTCCAATTTTCTCTGAATAAAGAGAAATTGGAAATTGAATATACAGTTACATAATCTAGATAAACAAGCATAAATTTTTGAATCAAACTTTGAAATGCCATAACCATGGCTCTTTGAAAGGTGGCACCAATGTTAGATAAGCCAAAAGGCATTCTCTTGTAGGCCATAGTAGCGCACTTTGTCGTAAACACTATTTTATATTGATCTTCTTCTTTGACTAGAATCTAGTTATAACCAGAATACCCATCCAGAAGAGAAAATCTCTTTGAACCAACAACAACTTGAAGAGTCTGTTCCATGGAAGGTAAGGGGTAATGGTCTTTTAAAGACGATCTATTAATATCTCTAAAATCTACACATAATCTTATCTCCCCATTCTTCTTTCTAACCAGAACAAGGTTAGAAACCTAGGATGTGTGTTTAATTGGAAATACAATACCCCCTTCAACTAACCTTTTCAACTCTTTAATCATTAAAGGTTCAAGCTTGGGGTTCAAAGGTCTTTGTTTTTGCTTAATAGGCTTGGCACCAAGTTCTAACTTAATTGTATGTTGTGCAATATGAGGGTCAAAATATTTTAAATCAAAATATTTCCAAGCAAAAACATCATGATACTCTTCGCATAAAGCAATAAAATCTTTTCTATCTGCAGCTAAATTTTTTTTGCCTAACTTAAGAAGCTTACCTTTAAAGATTTCAACTTCTTAATAATGGTCTTCTTTCACTTGAATTTTGACTTTGCTTTTCTTAAGTTGATCATTAGTATTGAATATAGACTCCAAGGTAACCAGACCTTTGGGAAGCTTGTTTTTCTTCAATTGTATAACTTGATCATCATACTATTGTTTAATCTTCTCTTGATTCACTACAGAAAAATGATCTTCTTGAAGCAAAAAAGTTAAAATCTGCTCGTCACTGTCAAATACCTGCCAGTTGATGTCGTTATCAAGAATTGATGGCCTGATTACAACTTTGACATACTGTTGTATTTTCTCTTTTTTGATATCATTTGGGATATCAAACTGTGCTCCAATTGCTGCAAGTCTGTCAGCATGTTTATTCTAATTTCTTAGGATAGAAATCAGGTTGAAGGCATCAAAATATTCAATTAAGTTCCACCTTGTTTCTGTAGGACTTCAAGGCATCGTTCTTGGAAACATTCAGGCCTCTAACCTGATTGAAGATCAGTTCACTATCTCCATAGACTTTCAAACAGTTAATTCCTCTTTTCCTTGCCCATTCAAGACCTTGAATAAGTCCCTCATACTCAACAATATTATTTGAGCATGCAAAAGAAAAATGAAAAGTTGAAAAAAACCTATCACCTTGTGGAGAAACAAGCATTACACCTCCACCTGCTCCATTCTTGCTTCTAGAACCATTAAAATACATTTCCCAAAGTTCATTTTGTTGTTGTAACAACTGATCTGCACTTTTTTCAAGGTTTGGAATCTTTGCATCAGGTTCAAGCATCACATAATTACCCATACTAGCATCTTGAATAAGATCCTCAAGACTGTCCAACACATTTTCTGCCACCCATTCATGTAACAGTACATCAGGGACACTTTCTACTTGCAATTCTTGAGCAGCAACCAGTTCACTGTCAGTAAATGACACAATTTGTGTCTGCAATAGTAGGAACAATATTGATAATACTTGGGTTATATGGCTCAATGTGATCTTTGGCCAACTTTTCAGATTTAATGGTAACCTTGGTTTTGTATCTTGTTCTAAATAGCATATGTGACCAATCAGCTGACACATAGCCTCCTATCTTAGTTGTAAAGTCTCTAGAGAGGCACAAAGCAAAGAAAGGTGGGAGATCTATGACACATATGTCTTGAGGAACTAAAAATTTCAAACGAGCATGAAGGGTAAGGCTCAAGCCTTTTATAACACCTAAAGTATTGACTAAGGTTCCATCTAATTGAATCACTTCTTTCTCTAAAGTCTGATACTTTAGTCCTAGTTTTTCAGCAATTTGTTTTGGCATTACAAAGCTACTAGCTCCACTATCTACCATACAATTGTGGACTAACTTATCACCTATGATTACATACACATAAAACAGGGGTGGTTTGATGTCCTTATCTGCTTCTTTGCTGAGTTTTTTATCATTTTCTTGAGGATTATTTGTAAATACAACTCTAACTTGACCTATTGGTGGCTCATCAGACACTTTCAGATTTGACAAGGCTGACTGTAATGTCTTTTTGGCCTGGAATAGCTAATGAATCCCACATAGAGATCGTTACATTCAACTTTTTCATATTATCAATGACATTGTAAGGCATGGCTGGGTTTTCTTTTTGATGTACCTTTACGCCAACATGATCAACTTGCAGGTGTGGCTGCTCCTTAGCAGCAACTTGTTGATTCCTCTACAAAATGTGAGGTACTTGTGATGTAGATGGTCCTACATCAGCTATTTTTCCTTTATCAACTATTTGTTCAAGTTCAAAGGCTCTTTTCTTTGCTCTTGTATTTGCTGCAACTAGAGAATCATCTACATTTACTCCACAAAATTCTTCACCCTGCCAGTTAAGTAAAGTAGTTTCATTTGTAAGCTAATCCTGTTGTTGTGGAAATACATCATTGAGTGTGTTCTGCTATGAACTTGAAGCATTTTGTACCATAAGTTCTTGATTTATAACTTTGTTGGAACATGTGGCTTGATTATCTGGCTGGTTGCATGGATAACACCACTCATAATCAACAACCAGGTTATTCTGAATAGGGACAAGGTCCCTAGCTACACTAATAGGTGCTAGATTATATGCTTGAAAAGGCCTTTGATTCACATTTTGTCTTGGACCTTGGAAATTTCCTTAGTACTGCTGCCTATTACCTTGAAATGGCTAATTTGTAGGTTTGTTATATGACTGTTGCTTCTCTAAGTTGACCAATTTGTTCCCAAAAGTCTGCAAAATACTTTCAATCTTTTGCTGACTCTCTTTAATCTCTTGCAACTCCTAAGACTGTACTAGAACTGCAAATTTTTGTTTACCAACAGCTGGTAAAGCTAGTACAACAGGCAGTGGTGCAAATGGTGGAATTTGAAGTGGCATATTTGGCTGTATTTCTAGAAAAATGGGCATTGGTGGCCTAGGAGCAATCTTTCCTGCTTGAATTAAGGAAATTTTCTACTCTAATTGCTATCTCAAATGCATCTGGTAAAGAAACATCTCCTTTGACTATATCATAACAGCTATATCACTGTTAAGAGCTTTCAAGTAATATATAAAAGCATATTATGGAGGTGGTCTCACTGTTGCAAGGATTCTATCCCAAGTCCTCTGAAATGTGAAGTTGAAATCATTCATTTTCTCTTGAGGAGCTCTCTTTATTGTAGTCAATCGCTCCAATAATGACAAGTTATCAGATCTATCCTAAAACTATTTGTGTAACTTATCACCTAACTCGTTCCATGTTGCAATAGTACCTACTCCAAGGCTTCTGAACCACTGTAATGCTATTCCTTGGAATGAAGCTGCAAGTAGCATTACAGCTACGTCCTCTTGTGTAAGATGATGAACACCACATCCCTTATGTGCTCAATTGGAGTTGTTTGATCCTCACCAGTAAAGATTGGAAAACTCTTTAAAGCTGCAACTGGTATATCATTATGTTGTGCCAAATTTAACGGGTTGCCTCCATTAAATGACACAAAGGGCTGATTTCTAGTAGCCATTGGAGGTGGCTGAAGTGGATTAACTGGAATCTAAACAACAACTAATAAACTTGTAGAAACTGAGAAAACAGTGAATACAATTGGACTGCCTGAAGGTGAAATTATTGTTCTGAGGCTTGGTGAGGCAGAACGATTCTCACTCTGCTTCTTAGATGGTCTTCCTCTCCTCCTTGGTGGTGAAAACACTAATTCTGGCCCAACACCAGGTGGTGTAGACTGGACCCTCTTGGAAGGAGGTACTCTTTTCACTACTATGCCTTGTCTTCTGGGTGGTGATAGCTGCAAAAATTCAAATTCTTTGGAACTTCTTGTTTGTACCCTTCTCATAAGCTGTGACAAAACTAATTTTGTTGTTCTTTCACTTCACAAAGTCGCCAAGTATGCAAATATAACCTCTACAAGGTCAAAAAATTATTGGTTGAATACCAAACCAACAAAAATGATGAGGAACTCATCCCACCGAGCGTGCCAAAAAATTGTTGTCTCTTAAAGTTGCATCCTTATCAAGTTGCAAAAACTTGATACCTTAGAGAAACATGGGAACTTTTCCAAAGGTTGTGGGTTGCCTAAAAATGGAAAAGAACCTCTAGAGGAGGCCGACTTCCTATGTTGGTAATATCACCTAAACTACTAACTTTGAAGGAAAAGGGAAGAGAAAAGGCTTTAAAGTTAAAACTAGTAAAAATACTATTCCTACAGTGATACACCAAACTGTAAGGATCTAAAAATTTAGAGAATAAACACTTATTTTCAATGACTAAAAAATAGAACTTGCACAACTTATTTCTGTAAACCCATGCATAAATAATTTGAAGAAAGGATTGAATGCGTTTAACATTCAAAAGGAACAAACATTTCATGATTTAAAACCTATGTGTAGATTAAAACACAATTTTCAACCTGCATAGACTTTTGCAAAAAAGGCACAATAATTGTGAGACATTATTACAAGGAAGTGAAAATGCCTCACATGTAATTTGATCAACCACTTAATAACACATTGTACTGCAAGAATAAGGAGGCAAAAGACTTCAAGTACTAATGTCCAAGATCTTTTCTGAATTCATCTCTAAAATGAGTTACAAAAGTATGCACAAAATCTATAAAAAGGACTGCAAGAGTCACTGTCTTCAAAAATTGCATAAATCATAACTGATTCAATAATGAGTAGCCAAAAGACTAAGTACATGAGCTCCACAAAACAAGGAAAGAACAACCTCCTTGGGTCGGATGCAACCTCCATGCCTAAAATCTAGCCACTAGATACACTCCAAATGAGCTCAAAAAGGTTGAAATAGTCAAGCTTGACTATGTCAAACATGATGACAATACAAAAATCCCTCCAAAAGCTCAAAAAGGCAACTTAAAAGCAATTAAATTCTCCTAAATTTCTTCCACATGTTGGAAAATCAATTTTCAATCTCCCTAGATGCTCTCCTTGCGTTCCCAACTGAAAATAACCTCCTCTTATTTCTGGCATGCCATAAATACAAGCACATCTTCATTTCCTTCTAACTTAGCCATAACACATATATATCCTTTTTTTTGCATTTGAAGGTGATGCTTTAAATTTAAGTAATTTATAAGATATTACTCAAATTTAAGCATTTACAATATTACTTTTCATGTATCCAGGTAAAACTTCAAATCAAGTTATACTAAGTCAAAATTTTGAAAATGTCACATACAATGAATATGATAAAGCATGGGTTATACCCATGGGGTATTAATTGACAATGTATTTCATAAAAAAAGGTAAAAAACCTTTCATCAGTCTTTAGGGTAAAACCCTAAAAAACAAAACGTGGGCAAAGCATTATCTTTATTTCATTTTGTGCTTTGAGGCTTATGGAAGAAGCTAAGTTGTTGCCTAGCTAGGGTTTCTGGAGCAGATTCTGCAATTTTGAAAGTGAATCTTGAGCTATGAGGAATTTATGTGTTTTCTTGTTGATTTTATTAGGAAATATCAAAGTAAGTTTTTCTATCCCAAACTTTTAAAAGAGAACTTTATTTTAAAATCCACAGTGAGCTTTCAGGCTGCGGCCTCTATTGTTTTCTATTGATCTTATTTCATGCTTTGTATTTCCTTCATGGACAAGGTTTGACCTCTATGCAGGTATAGAGGCTTTGTCCTCCACCATATCTCATTTTGGGACTTTCTCCATTAAGATTTTGAAGTTCTATGCACTTGAAATCTACTCGGCTTTGAAACTTGTGACAAAAATAGTGAATGGTTCTTAAATATTTGTGTTTTCCTCCTATGATACAAGGCTCAAATTGAGCTACTCAAATCCCATCTGGGTTTTTTCATTTCTCTATCTTTTCTTGTTAATCCATAGTAAACTTATTCAAGATTTGCAAATATTTCAATGTATGTAAGTATGTCCATTCACTTACAGACTGCTGGTTTGTTCCTACCCCTCAATCCATAAGGAACACAGGAAAATATAACCCGTGTTGGAGGCCAAGTTGTCTCTGGAGAGCCAAAGGTAGATCTTCTATCAAATCCTGCAAGACCATCTACAGCTCCTCTTACACGTACTCGTATTGGTACAGGGGACCCATTTATTACTCCTATTGCATCTCTTTCATATGTACTTCTTACTATTCCAACTCCACTATTTCTTTGTTGATCGTCCCTGTAAAAATTGTCATTAGTTCGACCCTGTGGGTACAAATAATTTTGCTTGCACATGCAAAGCTGGCCTGTAACTTTCATTTATAAACTTAGAAGATAAACCCAGATGAGTTTGGCAGCGGTTATAACATTTCTCTCAGGAAAATTTATAAGCTATAGCATTATATCTGCGAAAGGTTTTTTGCATTTTCCCTTCATAGTCGTCTTTGGATTTTGCAAAATTTTGAGATTCGGTATCTTTCCTGTATGGATCATGAATACCTTGAATGACTTCAGAAAATAAACACATCCTATAATTTTTCTTTGATATCTAGGGTTTTATTATGTATGAAAGTTTTATACAAAACTCTAGCTTTTGCTATCTTTCCTTTATCTTTTGTGAATCCTTGGAGATATAATAACACTGTCTTCCTTACAATAACTCCTGTGATAGTGTCATGAGAACTGTTCTTTTGGAGCTTGAAAAAATTTAATTCTCTTATAAAGTGTAATCAATAACCTTTTCCCTTGATAATTCTTGACATTATCTTCTATGCACAGTACATTATATCTACCACTATCATAATGTTAGGGTATTGCTGCTACTTTTGGATAGAAATTTCTGTCACTTAACTTTTGAAATGGGTTGTCTTGATGCTTGACAGTTGCTATGGATTATGTTGCATTTTATGAATTGTAAACTATGTTCATTTACAGTCTAATGTATGCTGATATTTGTGGAGAGATTATTCAACAAACAAGTTGTCCCTGTATTTCATTACTTCTTATCATGGCGATAAGATATGACTCTTTTTCTTATTTATAAAACTTCACTCCTTCCAATAAATGGGCTAACTCTTGCTATAGCATTCATAATATCACTGTCACTGGTGATCTTTTATCATTCTGATGTACAAATATTATCAACATTGTTATTGCATTTTTAGAGGATCTTCATGACCCTTAAAATGACAACATCTTGATTAACAATTGCACCTTTATGAAATCAGCTCCATGTGATTATATTTGATAGCACTGCGAGCTTGTAACAATTATGCTCATAATTTGAAACACATTGCACTCTTACTATAGTTGTTGATGAGAAATGATATATCACATGTGCATTTACTTATGATATTTCTATATGCACACCTTATTATGAGCTGGGATCAACCCTTGTGGGAGCTAAATTTCCACCACTCATTTGATCTAAAAATATGATTGCACCTGTAGCTGCACATGAAGCAAATAGTTAGAAAACAAAATGCATGTCTTTTGTGTGTATGTTGACTAGATGGTTTTCCTAAACACCTAAGGCATGCATTTCTCTTTAATACACATGGAGATGAATTAATACATGTATAGGTAGATTATGTAAATGATATTGTATGGTTTATGACCCTTCATTGCTTCGAGCATAGCTCTAACACATTGCTTGACTACTACAGGAACAGGGGCAGAAGGAAACCAGGAAGGAAAAACAACAAGGACAACACCAAAGCAAGACAACCACTAACCGACCATTCAGGAAATGACTGGTCACCCCCTTACATGCACATTTATTTTCCTTTATCTATTCATGCATTAATTTTTCTTTATCTGTGTCAAGGAAAAGTTAGTTTCATGGCTTGTGTAAGACGATGTATATTTCATTCAATAAAATAAAAAAATTCAGAAGAAAATTGCAAAATCTTCTTGTATTTAATGCATCTATATAAATGTGATGATCTGTAGTTGTATTCTCTCAAGTTATTTCATTTGTATATATGAATGAAATGTAAGAGGAATAACAAATGTACCATTTTATTTCTTCTTTATCATTGGGCTCTACCTGATTGAGCCATGGGTGAAAATCTGGGTAACAATTACTAAAACGGTTAATTCGACAAAGACCATTTATAAGTTCCTCCAGAGTCCAGTAATTTCTTGACCATATCTGGGCTATATTAAAATAGTTTTATGGGATGTTAAAATAGAACAACAACAAAAGCAAGGCAACCATAACCAGTCGATGGAAAAAAACCATTACTTGGCTTTTGAAATTAAGTCCTTGTATTCTCCTATATGGGAGACATACTCTCTCCAATTAGGTCCCTTGTCCTCAGCCAAATCCTTCAACTCATCAGTCTTTCCCATCTTCTTCAGCTTTCTATTCATCTTGGTTTGGTTAGAGACTACACCAACCATTGCTATGTGCATAAGGCCATTTGTCACCTTTATCAGAGTGATAATTAATTTTTCCGTGTCATCCATTTGAACCTGCATGTAGGCCAACTTGCTTTTCAGATAGTTAGTATTAGAATCATCAACAATATTAGTTTCATTAGCAATATTCCCTGTATCAGGAGTAGTCAAGATTTCATTCCTTGGCTCAACTTCAATTTCGGTCTCTTCCTCCTCTTTTTATTTTTTCTCCTCCTCCATATCCTCCTGTCCCATATCATAGGTTTTTTCTTCAAAATCCATACCATCAATATCTTCATCAACCTAGGCCTCAAACTCTTCCACCTCCAAATCTTCCTCCTCTTCAAAAGTGGCTTTCT
>VDFB02361915.1:0-12649 GCA_007258455.2 Sequoia sempervirens
TGAGAGCTCTCAAGCAAGGGGGATTAGCAAGTGTCTAAAGGGGATTAATTGGAAAAGGTGTCTAGGAGATCAATGGTGGGGAATGGACATACGAAATAGTGGATGGATAATATTTGGTTAGATTAGTTAAAAAATGTATCTTGGGAGGCAAGATTTGTCTTTTAGAAAGGCAAAATTTGTCTTGTTGCTCTTTTCAAGAGATATAGAGAATTTAAAATTAGGATTTAATTGAAAAGGGAATCTTGTCACATGTGCACAAGATTAAGGATTAATTAGCCTAATTCAGTTAATTAATTGTTTAAGTTGGAGGATTTTGGGATAAGGTTGACTTAAAAAAATATAAATTTAATTAATTAAGGTGGGGGATAAAGGCGAAGGTTAAATTAATTAAATAAAGAATAATTATTTGGTTAATTAATGGCTATAATAAGGTGGGATAAAGGTGAAGGATAAGTTAAGTAAATTTATAATGAATATTTAATTAATTAATGACTAGAATAAGGTAACATGAAGTATGGTTAGGTATAGAGAAGAATAGCTCAGATTCCCAGATTCTAGATTGGCTCTCTTCCTTTTGTTTATCTTGGTATCCCCTAGCTATAGGATCTATTTCCATGGTGTTCTAGTAGGATGTTATTGATGAGTTATGTAAGAAGGTCTCTCATTGGACTTGTAGGTAGCTTTCTACAGTTGGAAGAGTGACTCTTTTAAAGTTGGTGGTTCAGGCTCTCCCTATATACAGATGTTTTGTGCTTTCATCTCTGTCCAGTTCCATTAAAGAGTTTGAGAGCCTTTCTTGATAATTATTATGGGTTGGTAATCTACTCTCGAAGAAGTGGAATTTGGTTAAGTGGGAAACTATCTATCCATTGAAGCAGGAAGGTGGGCTCGACTTGCGGCAAGCTAGTCTTAATGGATAAGTTTTGGTGGCTAAGCTGTATTAGAGGTGGTGCACAAATGTATTAGAGGTGGTGCACAAATTAACATCAAAATTGGGTGAGGATCCTCAATTCAAAGTATTTTGGAGGGGTGGATAGTGTTGATGTGCTTAGATTCAACCTCTCAAGGAAGGGTTCTCTGATCTAGGGCACCCTTAAAAGGGGTGTTAAGCTAATCAAACAAGGATTATTTTAGATCTATAATAGAGGCTCAAAGGCTTTGTTTTGGTTTAACTCTTGGGATGGGTATCCTTCTATCATGTCAATGTACCCACATTTGTAGTCCTTGTGTAACATTTTTCTAGATGTAGGTTGGTGTAAAGTGGTTGATTTCAAGACTTCCTAAGTTCTCGATCAAGTTACAGTATACAAATGGAAAGACCTCATGAGTGGCCTCCTAGATGCTTGATGGAGAATCATAGTGAGTTGGCTAACATCTTGGCTGGAAGATTTTTCAATTCCTTACTTGAGAGAGATATTATAGCCTGGGGCCCTAATCCAAATGGTAATTTCTCGGTTACCTCGATATATCAGGTGTTAGACAAGTAGTTTTATGGGAGTTTTGGTGTTCCTTGGTGGAAATAGGTTTGGAACAAGTTCTCCTAGCCAAAGTGTAATTTATCTCTTAGTTAGTGATGCAGAATAAGTGCCTCACTTGGGAGAATTTATGGAAGAGAGGATTTTAGGGTCCGTTTATATGTGTTATGTGTAGTAACAGTGAAGAGTGCTCCTCACATCTATTCTTTTAGTGCTTCTTTGCTAGAGAGATTTGACATATTTGTTGGGGAGCTTGGAACCAAGCATGCATTCATGCCTCTTCTTTGGTTGAGTTATGGGGTGGGTTGGGGAACCCCCTAGCTAGGACTTCTCTTCTTCAAACTGCTTATAAAATTTGGCATAGCTTGATCATTCGAACATTTGGTTGGAAATAAATCACAATATTTTTCAAGATAAGAACATCCAGGTTCAACAACTATGGTTGAGAATTATGGGTGTTCTTCAGGAGACTTTAGTGGCAAATTGTGATTTTTCTTTTCCTGTGGATCTAGGAGGTGAGCATGTTGTTCGGTCTTTATGTCTAGCTGATGTGGATAGGAGGGTTTCTTGGCCTAGAATGGGATGGTTTTCCAAAGGGAAGGTCCAACATGGTGGTAGTTGGTTTCCCCCTCGTCTTGGTGTGTTGAAATTCATCATTGATTGGTCTTTTAGAGGAAATCCCATACATGCTGCGATTGGTGGTATTGAAAGAGATAGTTTAGGGGTGGTTGTGTTATTTTTTTCTATGTATAGAGGCCAAAAAACAAACAAATTTATGGAGGCCTTATCTATTCTTTATGCTTTGAGATAGGCTTGTGCCCTCGACTAAAGAGGGATCATTTGTGAGTCGGATTCACAAATAGTGATTGATATGATGAATAAGCGTCAATGGGATGGAGTAAATCAACAATTGGCCTTGGTGGCCAAGAAGATTTCTTTTCTTAGTGAGTTGTTGGAATCTGGGCCACCTTTTGCCATATTCACTAGGAGTGGAATAAGGTGGCCGATTGCTTGGCTAAATGGGATTCTAAGCAGATGGGGATGTGGAGTATGGAAGACTGGGAAAACCTTTGGGATGATTGTTCCTAGTTATTAGAGGATCTTGTTATGGAATACATGAGAAGTTTTTTGGGGGATTTAGGAGGAATATGATGGGTTTTTTGTTTTCTCTCATGGGTTTTGACCCTTGGTGGGTTTGTTGAGTTCTTCTACCTTGTATTGTTTTCTTTGATTTAATAAATTTGTACCTCTGTTTTTAGTAAAAAAAGGTATGGTTAGGTATGATTAATTTTAGGTGTATACAAATACTATCATATTATATTTATATTATTGACATGCTTTTCAATAAAAAAAATTAAAGGTGAAAAAAGAAGACTTAGATGGAAATGTATTGAGAATTTTTGACCATTTTTGTGTAAGTATGAACATAAAATTAAATGTTATAGACACATTGGAGTGCAAGAAATGATGGTCTATTAGAGGAAAAATGTATGGAGGAAAATAATAATGAAATGCACAAGCCATTTTTTACTAATAAGTTGAGTGACAATATATTTTGAATACAGATAGAATAGGTGTTTTTTGTTGAGATTATGGATGCATAGTCCCTGAAGCTTTGGAATCTTCAATGGAGGACACTTGCCAGGAAAGATAATCAACCACACATAAAGTGTTCGAACTTAGGCATGCATAATAGAGATTCAATATTGATGATATGATTGATTACAAATGTACAAAATACTTGAATATATAGGCAAGAATGAAAACCTAAGATGCACGAGATGTTGCCATGTGTCATGATCTGACAACATGTGACAACATATGAACCCTATCTAGGAAATTATTAAATGTTGAGATAAGTTCTAGAAGGACAACTCATCTTCTAGAAGGAATCTTATCCCTACAAACATGGAAGGGGATATTACCCCATTTATTAAATGATTTATTAAAATCTAACCTAGGACTAAATGATGCATGACCTAAGTTAACTTATGCTAGTGTAATAATTAATTAATTACACTAACACCCCCCCATAAGTTCAACTTAGGGAGGAAGATGCAATGATCATGCAGAGATGATGATGATGATAATGGGTCCTGGCTACGAGGCCATGTTAGGTACCCATTTACATGAAGATGAAAAAAATATCCCACAAATAGAGAAAAGGGGAAAACCCAGTGGGAATTGTAGACATCTAATTTGACCACTTCCATATGATCAAAGACGTCTCCTTATTCATCCAGTTGCTTATCCCCTTTGTTAATATTAATTAAATCATTTGTTTAATTAATACCTTGCATCTTACATAGGGTTCATAAAGTATTTAATTTAATAAATACTTTACCCCTCTTTCTCCTCTAAATTAAATAAATACACCATTTTATTTAATTTAGTCATATTACCTTTTGGAATTTAAATTTCATTTTTTTAATTCCTCTTTTTCTCTCTCATTGTCACATCCTCCAACTTTTGCAAGTTGGTCTCTAATCCATCTTAATTCCTTCATCTTCTTCTAATTAACTATGGTTAGCATATGCACACCCCTAATCATCATTAGGGTCACATCCTCCATAATCTCCCACTTGCTTCTAATAAGTCATTAGTCCATCTAATTAAGTACTTGCACAACCTTAATCATATGGTTAGTCCAACCTAATCCTCGTCCCATTTATGGCATGTGTCATTAAGTCAACCTTATTAAAGGCTTTCTCTTTTTGGGCAAGGCACTCCACTTCCCCATGTGAATTTTTAATTCACCTTTTAATCCCCCAATGCACTCAAAAGGAATTTTTAATTCCTTCACTTCTTCCCACATGTCCTCTCTTTATTCTTTATTCTTTCCCCTCTCCCCATGAAGATATTTGAGATTTTTAATTCACTCATGTCTCTCACCCACATGGGGACCAAGCCTCCTATGTGGGAGATCTTGTCCAATCCCAAGGTACTTTGTACCCCTCATATCATGTACTATCCTTCCACCTCATGTCTACTTCACCTTTTAGGGCTATATCACATGCCGCTGTCAAGATGTGAGGGCTTGTGAGTTCTCAACTCACCTTAGCCTTGCATCTTGATCTTGGTGGCTCAATCTTGACCATCCATTTCTCTAGAGAATCCAAAATTCTCTATAAATACCCCCTATTTTCTCTCATTTTGGGAGGAGATCATTTTATGCTAGCCAAACTCTTGCAATTTTATTTCTCAATCTACACTTAGCCATTTTCATGCTTTCATCCATTTACATCCATCCTCACATTATCATATCTTGCCATCCAAGGAGCATACACATCCAAGATCGAAGGGCCAACCAAAAGATCGATTCGACACAAGGTAAAAGGTTTCATTTTGTTGTTCTTACTTTGTGTTGATTCCAACTTAGGCTAATCTTGAGGTGTAGGTTGTTTTGGTGTTTATTTGCACTCTTTAGTTTGTTGCTCATTTTCTAACGCATATATTCGACCTATCACATTTTAGCTTTGTCGGTGGGACCCACAAATGGGTCTTTTTTCTTTTCCGTTTGCGAGTTGGGTTACAAAGTGGTGGACCGGCCTCTCCGATGGTGGACTGACCTCTCCGGTGGTGGACCTGCCCTCCAGTGGCGGACTTGACCTCTCCAGTGGTGGACCTGCCCTCCGGTGGCGGACCTGACCTCTCCGGTGGCGGACTTGACCTCTCTGTTGGCAGAACTGACCTTCGGTGGTGGACCTGACCTCGATTAGTGGACGACCTCTGTTGGCGAAGCCCGACCTCCGATAGCAGGCTTGACCTCTAGAAGGTAAAATTTCAAGTTTTTTCCAATTTTCTTTTGGTAAATTAGGCACATAGTTTAACTAGAGGGGTCAATAAACCTTGTTTGGCATGCTTGTGGAAGGCTATTTGACATATCCAATCCCCTTGTGCTATTTGGTGATCTTGGGTGATGAGAAATCGTAGCTTTCCAAGTCCTTTGAGTCATCCCATTTTCATTTTCCTAGTGGGACTTGCTTGGGGATTTCATCACCCCCAAGGGCGATTCCAACCAGCGTGCCGGCGAGGGTATATAAGAGAGTGAAAGTTGTACTCAATACAACCCGCGTTGTAGTGGTGGTATTAAGTGATGGCGTGAAGAGTTGGTCAGAGCCTTTAGTATCTCACTAAGGTTCCTAACTCACGCTTGTAACGGGTTGGTGTTCACGGTTTGGGCCTCACGTACCGGGTGTATATCGAGGACTCCTTAGCAACCATGTTCATCCTAGAGTAGAAGACTTTGTTGGCCATACCCGTTTCTACTAATCTTAGGGTTGTGCTGTCTGAATTGTCTGTCTCGTGCAAAACCAGTCATTTTCAGTTTAGCCAAATCTTTTTATCAATGTTTGCTATATTTTGGGTCCTTTGCCTTACTCATCCATAAAAAAAATCAAGCTTAAACTTATCCTTTGGCAGACTTGACCCCATACTTTGGCAGACCTGACCTCATGCTGTGGCGGACCTGACCTCATGCTGTGGTAGACCTGACCTCATGCTGTGGCAGACCTTCCCACATGCTGTGGCAGACCTGACCTCATGCTGTGGCGGACCTAACCTTATGCTGTGGTGGACTTGACCTTATGCTATGGCGGATCTGACCTTTGGCCAACCTATATTATCACTTGGCATCCCTTGTCTCTCTGTTTTGAATGACGATATGACCATTCAACATCCTAAACGAACATCTGAACGTCCGTTCCGAGTCTTCATCCCCTCGTTCTGAGAGTCATTCATTTCAAGCACTCTTTTGCTTGTTCCGAGTTCTCGTTCCTTCATTCTGAGAGTCATTCATCTATCCTGAGATGCTCCCCATCCGTCCTGAATCCACTTTCATCTCCGATCTTCGCTATTCCATATAAGCCCCATTGGAGTAGTCATCCGAGTTGACCTAGGTGTTCATCCCTAATCATAATCATCGTAACTGACTTAGGATTGCTATCCGTCTTAAGTCGGTCATCCTTCTCGACCCAATCAATCCGCTTCTCTCTCAAGTTGGATTCAGTGTCGTTATCATACATCTACCTGTCAATCAACACCTAGTGTTACCAAGGATCCTTCTTAAACTCGGTTGTGGATTTCGGTCTTCATCATATTTATCATCAAATCAATCCTAATCATCAGATCGATCCAACCCCCACATCATCAAATCTATCCGGATCAAAATCCAAAATCTAGATTAATCTAGTGTCTACCAATCAATCCAATCCGATTTCATCAAATCAATCCATGTCAGTCTGACCGATCATCATCAGCTAATCTCCCATCAAATCAAATCAATATTTCATCATCTAGGTCTTTCTAATATCTTGATCCATCTCATCATCTTTCATGCCCATTCAGACTCGATCACAGGCAAAGAAAATGGCTGACCAATAAGCCCAGAATGCCCAATCAAACAACTCTCAAGATCCCAACAACACAATGAATGTCTCATCAGATCCTAACTATGGTGCTAACATCCCTCACGATCCCCATAATGGTACCTCATCACAATCCAACGTGGATGGTCAAAACACGTCACCACCTGGGGAGGAAAACATGGCTAATCAACCTAAGCTCACATTCGAGGAACACTTCAGTAACCCTGTTAATGCACAAATGACAAAACGCCTTCTTGAAAAACATGGCAAGGAAATCTTGGCTCACTTGATTGACAAAGGTGTCAAGCTGCCGTTAGGTGTTAACTTATCCAAGTATGGCACCTCCACATGTAATGTACCCCAAGGTTCACATGACATCCCAAGTAGCTCATACGTCTGCAATGTTCCTTCCATAGAAGGTTGGCATCAGCCTAAATTCGGCAACGCTACTCTGTATCCTATTGGCAATCCCACACATCCCACCATCTCAGTCATAGGGACACCCCAAACCACTGACCCCAATGATCCTTTTGCCTTTGGCATGCCACAAAACGTCCCACAACCGTAACCACTAATGCTACCGACACCACCCCCCTCAAATCTGCCTCCTGTCAACACTGGGGGCAGCCCTTTCGCTACCTTGCCTCCACCTCCTGTGGCTACGAATCCTCCACCATTGTCATTCATACCCCAACAACCTCCCCAATCCAACATCCCTCCACAAAATACATCCCAATCCTATGCTCCCACTAGTGCTCAACAACCCCCCTCGCAAAACATCTCAGCCACACCTTGACCTCAACAACAACCATTGGTCAATCCTTTATTTTCAACATAACCTCCACTACATCAATCGCAAGGAAATCAACCTCGGCCTTCAGCCCCAACTATATCTCCATTCCTTGCATCCATCTTATGCCTGCAAGCGCAACCACCATATAACATCCCATCTCGCCCAACACAGCCGCCAACAATGCACTAACAACCACCCCATCATTTCAATTATTATAACCAGCAACAATATCAACAAAAACCATCTTATGTGGCCTTGCAATAGTCACACCAGCACCCCCAATATCCATAAACCAATCAACAACACCTTCTCCATACTTCCCAATAGTACGCCACCCATAACTACCCAACCAATCCATATCCTGCCTCGCAACAACAACCTCTTTATCAACAAGGTCCCTTGGCGCATCAGCAGGGGATACTACCTTCTCATTATCCATACACCCATCTACAAGCGTCATCTCAAAATCCACAATCGTCTTACCATCAATACCCATCCAACACATCGGCTAGTGTAGACATACTAGAAATCAAAGCCGCTCTGAAAGATCTCCAGGCAGGGACTGGCAAACAATCATTCAAGTTTGAAGATATATGCCCATATCTGTTCGATGCCTCCATCTCATTGATTCCCTTCCCTAAACATTTTGAGATGCCAAATTTTGACAAATATAGGGAGAACAAAGATCCTAAGGCCCACTTGCAGGAGTTTTACTCCCAGTGTCAAGAAGTTATCCACAATGAAAACTATCTCTTACTCTTGTTCCCGTGGAGTCTGGCAAGCAATGCCCTAGGGTGGTTCATGACCCTCGAAAAAGGATCCATAAAATCTTTTGCAGACCTGTCAGAAAAGTTTGTCTCCTACTTCTCCTTCAATTTGGAGAAAGACACTGATACCTTGAATCTCCTTAAAGAGAAACAACGTGAAGGGGAAACCTTTACTAACTACCTCCAAAGGTGGCGTGTGCTAGCAAGCCGAATGAAAACCCCTTTGAAAGAAAAAGACATGGTCACCCTCTTTGTGGAGAACTCTCATCCTGACATGGCTCATAACTTTAGATTACATTGTGTCACCACTTTCACGGAGGTAGTAGAGAAGGGACCTATCCTTGAGAGTGCCCTTGTTGCCAAGGGGCACATCAAAATATATAATCAAGATAAGGAAAGGTCATTCAACGACAAGCCATGTTTTTGGAACAAGAAAAAAAATGTAGTAAATGATGGCGTTACTGATACTAAACATGTCCACATGGCTAACACATCCCAGAGACAACAACAACCCATACCTAATGCTATATTTGTACCGCAGGGGGCACCCCGTCCTCCCCAACAGTCCAATCAGAATAACCAAGGGAACACTAAACGCTAGTATGCTCAATTAGGAGAACCTCTGAGCATTGTCTTCAATAGGCTGTTACAGATCAACTATCTGATCACATACCCTATCACCAAGCCACTCGACGAATCCAAACCTAAGCCCGCATGGTTTAGGGAAAATAAATATTGTGAGTTCCATAAAATTAAAGGACACTCTTTGAATAAGTGTCAGGGTTTGAAAAACTACGTCCAAGATCTCATAGATCGAGGTGATATCAAGGTTGAACCCAGTCAAGCTTTGTCGTCCAATGCTCAATTATAGATATATCAAAATGCCTTTCCAAACCATAATCAAGGCTCGAGCACCTCCAATAGTAATCCCAAAAACAACAGCACAAATAACGTGAGCTATAAGAATGTACCCCTCAATTAGGAGGGTATTATTCATTACATTGAGTAGGTAGAACCTCGTGTATCCATGATACATGTCAAGGCCAAAGACCCTCAGTGTGCTGTTACTATATGACGAGCTCACATCACTGTTCCTGCGGCCCCCACACTCACCCAATCAACTGTTGTAAGCTCTCAGTACAACATCCTTGATCACTTAGGAAAGACCCCTGCACATATCTCCATTTTGGATTTACTTAAGTCTTCCCCTGTGCATCAAGAAATCCTCAACAGAGCCCTATAGGAAACCCATGTACCTAATGACATTGATCCTACACAATTCCAAGCTTTGGTAGGACACCTAGCTTTATCTCATCAACTGCACTTCAGCCAAAATGATATGCCAAACATCGATGTCAATCATAATCGCCCCTTACATATTGAAGTCATTTTTGCTCGTCATAAAATAAAAAGAGTCTTGGTAGATAATGGCTCTGCCCTCAACTTGTGTACTCTAAAATTCATAAAACAGCTGTGGTATACTCAAGCAGATTTAAGTAATTAGATCATCACAATCAAGGCCTATGATAATGCAGAAAGGAATTCAGAAGGGATTATCAATATTTCTATCCAAGTGGGACCTGTGGTTCAGTACATTACCTGTTATGTCCTTGATCTGGACTTGCCGTATAACCTCCTCCTCGGCCGTCCGTGGCTCCATGCTATGCAAGCCGTCCCCTCCACATACCATTATTGCCTAAAATTCCTAGTCAACAGACAAGAAGTCACCATCTATGCTAACCCCCAACCATTTGAATATTGCTGCGCTTTAGAAGCGTCATTTCCCCATTTACATTATTGTCCCGGGGTGGAAATGGGGGCATCCTAGTCATCATCCGCTAATCCACCCTCCATCGCGATAACCCCTCCATCTTTCGCCACTGATCCTATGGTCACCAAAGTCCAGATCATTGACAAAGGGTGTGGCGAATATGAAATGCATACTACTCTTAATGTAGCAACCGTGCCACCGTCACCACACAAGTATGGTCAACCTTCGCATGCTACTCCAAATGAAGACAAGACTGTCACCTTCAGTGGTAAAAACATCCCTACCACCACTTTCAAATACCCAAGTGTCAAGATAGATGCACCAGAAGAGGACATAAGCCAATGGGTCTACCGAGAAGAACCCCAGTCGGAAATTCCTCTAAAGGAGTATTTTTAGGAAAAGTACCCCTAGCCAACAAAGTTCATGGAAAAACATAACTATCAAGGCAGGGTCCTAGGTAAAGAAGAGGAAGGGCAGTTGCAACCCATTGATACGTCACAACTACCAAAAAACATAGGCATTGGGTATGACAGAAAGCAGAAAGGCCCTGAAACATCGTCTAATACTTCCAATAGTGTCATCATGGACAATGGCTCATTGGAAGACATACCCGAGGAGGAATCCATCATACGTGCGTAAGATGACGTCGATCACACCGACGTATCATCCATGTTCGAATGCCTATCTGTCTGCACTATTAGCTTATCCCTTTGTCACCCTGAGCTTATTGATTGGGACCTCCATAATAGCACACCTGTCAGTATGTCTACGGATACATATGTCAACCTTATGGGATTGGGGGAGGATGAACACTCTAGTCGCAAAAATAAGAATAAGAAAAGTAAAAAGCGGTCATCTAGTGAAAACCTCCTTGAGGCACTTCCTGACCTTGAAAAAGTAAAAATAAAGGACGCATCTGATGGCGAAAACCTTGAAGAGGTGCTGGAAGATGGAGATGTTCATCTTCCCCTTGTGGGAACTCAATTATCTGCCCGATCATCTATTCTAATTGAAGAGACTCAAGAAGTTAATATGGGTACTGCGGAAAGTCCTAAAATCACCTATGTAGCTAAGTCACTCTCAGAGCAAGAGTATCCAGTCATTGTGTAGCTACTCCAAGAGGGAATCATTAACTTTGCTTGGTCATACTCAGACATGCCAGGCTTAGACCCCGCCTTAGTGGTTCATCATTTAGATGTTCGCCCAGATGCCAAGCCTGTCAAACAAAAGCTCTGCAAGATGCATCCACAAGTTGTGTTATTAGTCAAGAAGGAATTGGAGAAGTTATTAGAGGCAGGTTTTATCAGACCGATTGACTACTCTGAGTGGATCTCCAATATAGTACCAGTTGCCAAACCAAATGGAGACATTCGAGTTTGCACAGACTTTAGGGATTTTAACAAAGCCTGCCCAAAAGATGACTTCCCTTTGCCTAACATTAACATGTTGGTCGACCTGACAACAGAACATGAGATGTTATCCCTTATGGATGGCTTCTTTGGTTATAATCAGATTTGAATTGCACCTGAAGACCAACACAAGACCACCTTCACAACACCTTGGGGCACTTTCTGTTATAATGTTATGCCTTTTGGTCTCAAAAATGCTATCAGAGGGCAATGGCGGTCATCTTCCATGACCTCATACATATCATCATGGAGGATTATGTCGACGACCTATTAGGGAAATCCAGAACACGAGCAGAACATCCTACAATCCTGAAAAAGATATTTGAGTGGTTAGAGCATTACAAGTTGCGGCTAAATCCAAAAAAGTGTGTCTTTGGGGTCACGTCAGGAAAGTTGTTGGGTTTCATAGTCTCTCGCAAGGGCATTGAGGTTGATCCTGCCAAGGTAAAGGCTATCCTGGACATGCCACCTCCGCGCAATCTAAAATAGTTAAGAAGCCTCCAAGGGAAGATGCAGTCCATCCGTCGATTCATAGCCCAGCTAGCAGATAAGTGTAAGCCATTCACTCATTTTCTGAAGAAGGATTCCACCTTCCGATGGAACCAACAGTGTCAGATGGGTTTCGATAAAATTAAGGAATATTTAGCTCATCCACCGATCTTGATGCCACCTATTCTAGGCAAACCCCTCCTGCTTTACATCTCTACCACTTCAATCGCATTGGGGGCATTGTTGGCACAACATGATGAATCATCGAAAAAGAGGGCGATCTACTACATCAGTCGGACATTAGTCAGCTACGAATTAAACTACTCCCCCATGGAAAAATCCTGCCTTGCACTCGTCTTCAGCACACAGAAATTCTGACATTACATGCTCAGCCATCCAGTTAAATTAATTACCAAAATCAATCCATTGAAGTATTTGTTATCTAGAACCACTCTAATTGGCCGCATGGCCAAGTGGGTCATGCTCCTAAGTGAATTCGACATAGAATATGTGGAACACAAGGCTATTAAAGGACAGATAATCGTAGATCAGTTAGCAGAAGCTCCTTTAGTTGATACT
>VDFB02361916.1:0-26735 GCA_007258455.2 Sequoia sempervirens
CAAGGACTATGAAAACATATTTCAAATTGGTCAACAAGGACATAGTCTCCCTAGGAAACTTAGTCCCCCAAAATTAGGCCCAAATTTGAACCACGGGTGCACAATACTTAGCTCTTTTCAAATCTGGTAGATTAGAATTTGACTTTCAATTTCCATTTTCTTTATATTTGCATCAAAATAGTGCGTTTTCATAGTCATTAGCTACAACATTGTATTTTCATTAAAAATACATTTCAAACACCTAAATAATTTAGATGCAAGGCTAATTGACTCATTGCATTGTGCCCTTTCCTCTTACATTTTATACCATTTTAGTTAACATCCTAAATTTAGTAGCATGTAAATACATTGTTTTACATTATAAATCTAAACTCTAACTTTGAACTCTAACTTTGAATATATTGTTCTCATATTGTCCTTTTATTAGTTTTTCTAGAAGGTAGCAATGACAAGGTAGTGAGTTTTTTGAAAAAATGCCTCAAAGAAATGGGGTCTCATGGTGATGTACATAACCATGACACCCCATTTCTTTGAGGCATTTTTTCAAACAAATCACTACCTTGTCATTGCTACCACATTGACAAGCTCGCTACATTGCCAATGCACTAGCATTGACAAAATAATGAGCTATTTGAAAAAATGCCTCAAATAAATGGGGTTTCATGGTGATATCACCATGAGACCCCATTTATTTGAGGCATTTTTTCAAATAGCTCACTACCTTGTCAATGTGGTAGCATTGGAAAGGTAGTGATCTCACTACGTTATCAATGTGGATGCATTGACAAGGTAGTGAGCATTGTAAGAAAAAATTCCTCAAAGAAATGCCAGGGTCTCATGGTGATTCCTCAACAAAATGGGGTCTCATGGTGATGGTACATCACCATGATACCCCATTTCTTTGAGGAATTTTTTCTTACAATGCTCACTACATTGTCAATGCATCCACATTGACCATGAGGACATATCTCATTGATACATTTTGTCAAATAGTTCATGTGCCTTGTCTATGCATCCACATTTTGCATGTGTATACTAAGGAAATTGCAACCATAACACTCATGAAAATCCCCCCTTTTATGTTTTGATAGATGTCATACCCCATTCCAAGGTCCCCTTGTTGCTATGGCTAAAATCCTAAAACATGTGCTTTCGACCAAACTATGGATGCATGGAAAAATCTATCAAAGCATAATAGTAAGCAAAAGAATAGACAAGGTATTGAGTTGTTTGAAAAAATGCCTCAAATAAATGGGGTTTCATGGTGATGTACATCACCGGCGGAGATTTCGCTACTGACGTTTTCAAAACATCCACCACCGCAGTGCCATGCTATGCATTGACAAAACTAATTGAGATCACTAACGGCCAGCTAATGGAATAAACAGGTAGTGAGTTCGTTTGAAAGGAAAAATCTCAAAAGTAGGTTCGCGGTGATGTACATCACCAAGAGACCCCATTTATTTGAGGTATTTTTTCAAACAGCTCACTACATTGTCATTGCTACCGCATTGACAAGCTCACTACATTGTCAATGTGGTAGCATTGATAAGGTAGTGAGTTGTTTGATAAAATGCCTCACCATGAGACCCCATTTCTTTGATGCATTTTATCAAACAACTCACTACCTTGTCAATGCATCCACATTGACCATGAGGACATATGTCATTGAGGCATTTTATCAAATAGTTCATGTGTTTTTTCTATTCATCCACATTTCACATGTGTCTACTAAGGCAATTGCAACCATAACACTCATTAAAACCCCCCCTTTTATGTTTTGATAGATGTCATACCCCATTCCAAGGTCCCCTTGTTGCTATGGCTAAAAGCCTAAGACACGTTCTTTCGACCAAACTATGGATGCATGGAAAAAATCTATCAAAGCATAATAGTAAGCAAAAGCATAGACAAGGTATTGATTTTTTTGAAAAAATGCTTCAAATAAATGTGGTTTCACGGTGATGTCCATCACCATGAGATCACATTTCTTTGAGGCATTTTTTCAAACAGCTCATTACCTTGTCCATGCTACCACATTTTCCATTGTGTGCATATCCTGCAATCACTCGTCTTTTTGAGCAGATTGACAAATGAACAAATGAAGTAAAAGATTCTTGAACTTAAGACTTCTATGGAGAAAATACATTTGGAAATAGATGATAAGGAAGAAGCAATATGAAATGTAAGTGAAAAAAAAGAGAATTGATGTAGTGGACACTTGAATGTCTTATTTGTAAAGGTATAGAAATTCTATAAAGAACTTAAATTTAAAAGAAACATTTGAATTTTGTAATAAAAAAGACACTTCCAAAGATGATAACAATAGTTGCAGATGCAAAGGAAATGGTTGGAAGTGTTGAAATTAAAGCAAAACAAATGAAGACTAAAATTAACCACTTATAAAAGGAATTAAAATACAAGAAGAAAATTTTATCATCAACAAAAAGGAGGTTAGTCTACTCTAAAAATGATTGAAAAGAAGCAAACCAAATTGAATGAGATACATAATGTATTCAATGAAGAGATTCTTCCTACTCTCGAGAAGTTGAGGAAGGTGCATGTGTAGATTCTTCTTTGTTCATCGTGCAACCAAAATGACTATTCCAACACATTTGTATGGGTGGGTTTATGCTAGGAAAGGTCCTCTTTTGCACCCAAACATGTCAAAATAACTTTATTCTACAGTGGGAAGTCTCACCAAGAGAAAAGTGCAAAAGGTAAGCAAAATTGGAAGCGATTTGAGTGCAGAAACCATGGCACTTGGAAAAAAATATTCTAAGTCTATATATAGAGATCTTTGGGACCCTCTGATAACCACTCTCAATTTTTTATTAGCTCCAGGGTTATGCTGGCTGGGTTTTATGTTACCGGATTGATAGGAGAAGCCGGTTTGGCAGGGCTATGCAGGGTTTGGCAGGTGGGTAAACCTTGTTTTGTTTTGCGTAAAATGGAACTTAAACCATTGCCCAGCGTTTTAACTGGGAGTATGGGGTTTATTTATTCTCTAAAGAGATCCCCTCTTACTACTAAAATATTTAAGAAGCAGAGTCCACAGTATTAATACAGTGAGAATCAAAGGCAAAAGAATACGAAAGGTAACAAATTACGACAAAGTATTGAACTTCGCCAACGCCAGGACTTATTCTATCTAAGGATATAGGATCATGTAGGGCCCCTCTACAATAACCTATCTTATTTTTTGATAGTTCCAAGTATTTTTCGCGTGGTGAACAAATTTTAGTTGATAGAAAATGGGTCAGTTGCTCATAGTGTAAAGTTGGAAAGTGGTGTAACTTTCATTGTGTTTGTCATACAATGAAATGGATGATTCCAACATGTCTATATGGGTGGGTTTATGCTAGGACAAGTCATATTTTGCACCCAAACACACTGAAACAGTCTGAGCCACATTCTATCGATGAAGTCTCTTATGAGACCAAAGTGCAAAAGGACATCAAAATTTGACAAGCGATTACTTGAAAACCATGGCATTTGGAATTTTTTTTTCTAAGGCTACAGGATCATGTAGATCCCCTCTACAATAACCTCTCTCAGTTTTTGATAGCTCCAATTCATTTTCCTGTGGTGAACAAATTTTAGTTGATGGAAAATGGGTCAATTGCATGTAGTGTAAAGTTGGAAAGTGGTGTAACTTTTTTTTTGTTTGTTATACGACCAAAAAAACTACTCTGACACATTTGTACGGGTGGGTTTATGCTAGGAAAGGTCCTCTTTCACACCCAAAAACGTCGAAACAGTCTGAGCCACATTCTACTTTCGAAGTCTCTTAAAAGACCAAAGTGCAAAAGGGTAGAAAACTTTGATGAGCGATTACTCAGAAACCATGGAACTTGGAAACATTCCTTTTGAGGCTAAGGGATCACCTAGGGCCCATATACAATAACCTCTCTCGATTTTTTATTGCTCCAAGTCATTTTCCCGTGGTCAATAGATTTTAGTTGATGGAAAACAAGTTAGTTGTATGTAGTGTAAATTGGAAAGTGGTGTAACTTTCGTTATGTTCATCATATGATGAAACTGACTGTTCCAACACATTTGTATGGGTGGTTTTATGCTAGAGAGGTCCTCTTTTGCACCCAAACACGTTGAAACAGTCTAAGCCACATTCTACCGGCGAAGTCTCTTAAGAGGCCAAAGTGCAAAAGTGCAGCAAACTTCAACAAGCAATTACTTGGAAACCGTGACACTTGGAAACATTTCGTCTGAGGATGCGGGATCATGTAGTGCTCCTCTATAACAACCTCTATCGGTTTTTGATAGCTCCAAGTCATTTTCCCATGGTGAATAGATTTCAGCTGATGGAAAACAGGGTAGTTGCATGTAGTGTAAAGTTGCAAGGTAGGCTACTTTTTTTTTTGGTCTTCGTGGGGCCAAACAATTAGCACCAACACATATAGGTGGGCACATCTACACTAGGAATGGTCATTGTGCTTCGTTATAAATGGTTAGTAGTCTTTCTTATTCGATGGGTCACAAATTTTTGTCTTTGAAAAGTCACAACCAAATTCATATCATCACTATTCGTGAGAACCTAAATTGATTTATTTGCAAATTTTTAGATATGCTTGGGAAAAAGGTAATTCTTGAACTTTCAGTTGGTTTTGTTATTGTCATGCACTTCTCTTGAATTTGTTTATTGACTATTGTAAGCATGCAATTTTAACTTTTAAAGTTGCATTCTTCTAATTATTGGGTTCAAATTCATGTTTAGAAATTAGATGAATATCTTTGAAGTTGGTTGTTGGGAAGGTTGATTCATGGTCTCTTAATCTCAAATAATCCAATTACCTTATGATCTTTAATAAGACTTGCATGCCTTGAGTTTTTGTTTGTGAGATGTAGTTGTTACTTTCCATTTTCTTTTGTCAGTAGTTTTATGATGTTTTCTTTATCTACGTAATACATGAAGCATAAAGCATACAAGTGAATAGTAGCATCAAGCATACATGTGGAATGGTAGATGTTTTCCTCAATGATATAAAATAAGAATGAAGCATCAAGAATTGAGAATACACATGAATTTCTTCCATGAAGAACATGAAGCATGAAGCATGAAGCATTACTATATTCATATGATTGATTTAATGTTCAATAATCTTACAGGACAATAATGTTCAAACTTTATTATATATTTACAATTATAGAAAATAAGAGTGCATGGAAAACACTTGGATTTTAAATATTTGAATTAAAACATCTACAAATATCTATTGAAGCATGTATTTATAATGTAAATATGGACACCATCAATAAAAAAGATTTGTATTAACCAAATAGCTATGTAGGCATACATCAATATATGTCAATATAAGTATAAAATATATACCAAATAACCATATAGGCTTACAAGAATTCCATATAGGCATATAATTTCAAGTATATGCAATACAAAATATGTCCAAAAATGCCATATAGGCATACAACAAAGGACCCTAAGGGCGGGTGCAAAAAGATGGGTACCTAATTTGTGGCCAAATTTTTATAAAAGTTTTGAAAGATCATAATGCGAGCGTGTTATGGCTTGGTGAGCTGAGCCTAAGGCTCGATCACAATGATCTCATAATGCGAGTGTGTTATGAGGTATTAAAAGAAAAAAAATGAGCAATTCAAAATCATTTTCACTTGACTGTGTTTTTTGTTGTGCCCATGGCCAAAACCCCTCATTTCCATGCTCATGTTCTGGAAGGAGCCATTTTTCAATATTTTTCCTCAAATTATTATTGTTTCATCTCCAAGATGCTGCCATGTCAATGAGGAGGTCTAAGAAGTAAGGATTGTTTTTTTGTTGTTGTGAATTTGTTAGTTTTAGGTTGTTTCTGATATTTATTTTTTGAATTTGTTGGATATGTTAATGAACCTGAAAACCCTCCTCAAAATACTTAACAAGCACAACAACAACAAGAGGAACAAAATCCTCAACAAGCACACCAAGAATAACAACAACAAAATCCTCAATTTGAACAACCACAACAACAATCTCCTCCACCAATCCCTCAACATCCTCCTGGCACTTAGCAAAACTTAATGAGTGAAATTGAAAAGAATAAATTACAAATTGAGGATTTAATCAAGAGGTTGAATGATCCAAACATTTCAACCAATAAAAGAATGACCATGGAAACTTCACTCAAAGAAATGTTAAAACATGTAGATTCAATCAACAAATAATTAATTGGTTGGCAAGATAGGAGGTAGGTGACTAGGGCTTATTACTAAGATAAATTATCATATAAAGATGTAAAAGATCTAAAAATTACAAAATTTGATTTGTGCTCATTATTCACTAACCCACACACAAATGCAAATCTTACCCTCAATGTAGAGAGGTTTTCTATCCATTGGTGCCACCACCAACATATTAGGAATTTTTTTTGGGATAGGTGGTACATGGTTTTTGATTACCCATCATCCAACAATTGTGATGTCCTGCAGCATTTCCTTAGGAAACTATACTGTGAGTTCATCTTGAACAAAATCTCAAATTATTTTAATATGAGGGACTTCCAGGGGAGAGGTGGGGGGTCAGCTCAAGATAGACCTAGTGCACAATAGGATCTTACGCAGCAAGGGAGACGACCTCTCACTAGGCCGCCTCATGAGCACATCATTATCCCTTCCATCATGAAGGAGAGTGCTAAGGTAGAGACTCTGCGGGCCATCAAATCTTTGACCCAAAGTTCCATCTAGCATGCTAGCCCTATACTACAACACCATCTAGGGGAGTCTTCGAGTGGTGGGCTTTGATCCCATTTGTGTCAGTCTTACGGGGCAAATTGTTCATATTACCCCACTGACACTCAGGAGGCTACTACGTAGGATACGTCTATAACTATGGAGATGGTAAGGGAGTTGGCATTTTGAATGAGGCCTATGACATTGATACTCAGGTATGTTAGCATGTTCATTGGATTTAATTTATTAAATTTCAATTTTGAAATGCAAGATAACTATTAGTTTTATGATTTTAATAAAATTTTAGGGTCACAGTGTTGATACTGGATATACCGGCCCTACACCCGCTTATTTCTCCACTGCATCTAATATTTAGGTATGTAACTAGTAAACAATTATAAATTTATTACATGTTAATAGCATTGTTTTATGAATGGTATTTTAATATGTGATTTTGGATGTTGAATAGGCTAATATTGGAGGTTTCAAGGGAATGCCTCCCAATGCCAGTAGATTTAGACAAACCTATATGCAAGTAATAGAATAAAGAGTTCAACTAATGAATTGTACTTAATAGATTTGTGTGGTTTATATTCATATCGTTGATTACGTTTTTTACACATCTTTCAAACTCAAAGCATTACTTCCGCATTCATAACTAATAACTAGATGTTGATAGATGGCATATAACTAACTAATATATGGTTGTTTAGAAAGTCAACATAAAATTGGTGATGAAATTACTTCACATGGCGAGGCAATAGTGGGAATTAACCGATTGCATTTTGCTTGTCATGGCGTTCCATGAGGATACGCGGGGCATCTTTTCAAATGGTTCGCTGCTTAGCAATACAATGCACTACAAAATGCTTGGAAGGAAATATATGAAGAATATTGAGAATCAATAGCATAGAAAGGAAGTAGTTTTGTTTGAAAAATGCCTCAAAGAAATGTGAGGATGCTCATGAAATTTGATGTTCATCGCAGAAGCTGAGACCTTGAGGCACTATTCAAATAGTTCCTTTACCTTTCTACAATAACACTCCTCCATACATGTCTACCAAAATATTTTTATCAAAGCGGTTCATTTCCTAAAATTTGCTATAGCTTTAAAAGCTTAAAAAGGTGCTTTCCAAAAACTATGGATGCTTGGAAAAAATCTATAAAAGCATAATAGTAAGAAATAGCATAGACAAGGCAGTGAGTAGTTTGAAAAAATGCCTCAAAGAAATGTGGTCTCATGGTGATGGAATTCCATTCCATCACCATGAGACCACATTTCTTCGAGGAATTTCTTCAAACAACTCACCACCTTTTCTATGCTACCACATTTTCCATACATGTGTACCAAATAATTTTATCAAACTACTCACTTCCTTGCTGCTATGGCTAAAATCCTAAAATATGTGCTTTCCAACAAACTATGGATACTTGGAAAATTTTCTATCAAAGCATAATAGGAAGCAATATCATAATTAAGGCAGTGAGTATTATGAAAAAATGCCTTGAAGAAATGTGGTATCATGGTGATGGAATGCCATTCCATCACCATGAGAACACATTTCTCTAAGGGATTTTTTCAAACAACTCACTGCTTGAAGAATAGAAACCAACCCATTAGCCAAATTCCCCTCCAAATTCTTTTTCGAGGTCCTCATCCTCAATTTACCAATCCATGAAACTTTCCACCTTTTATTCCACTTGTTCATGTCCCTACTCCCTCTTCATGTCATGATTACCCTCCATCTCATAACCAAGGCCACACTATACCATCCACCCCATCCCAACATAATACCATAGAGAAGGCAATGAACTGTTTGAAAAAATACCTGAAAAAAATGTGGTCTTATGGTAATGCAATGCCATGACACATTTTTTTTGTAATGTCATTCCAAGCTCATGAATTCCAGCTACTGAGGGCATTTCATACCTTCTCTATACCACCGATTATGCATTATATATGCCTATGAAAGCATTTAATCAAATGGTTCACTGGCTTGCTGCTATGGGTAAAAGCCAAAAAAAATGTGCTTTCAAACAAAATATGGATAGGGAAAATAGTAAGAATGATAGTAAAAAATATATAGTTTAATAAGTACTTAAAATTTTGTTGATTATCTCATACATTATAAGCCATGACGTGGATTGCTATTGTAGTTTTTGTGATTGAATAATTTGTTACTTTATTTTTAGATGTTGCAAGTGGATACACTTCTGAATGTTCAAAGGGAAATGGAGATCAGTGTTTCATCTACTATAGACTCCTCGATGGCTCTGACAAGGGAGGTATGAGGCAAATTACTAAATTTCAATTTATATTTGTTGTTATAGATATTAGTTAGTGAAAAATCAAACCACTATTGATTCATAGTTTAATTTCTATTTGGATGGTTTATACAGGGCTTCAACATGCCTCAACATGGGAATTTGAATGTTTCCCTCATGTAGAGTGATCATTAGATGGCAGTAAGTGATTATTTTGTTAAATATATCATTTTTAATAATGTAATTTCTATATATTAATTTCTTTACTTATTGTAATAGATAAGACTTCACGAAGAACTAAACCCTAGGAGGAGCACCAGGGGCACTCCTCGACTATAGCATAAATGAGTGACAAACGTATCACCATCTAATCAATAAGAAAATGGAAAGAGTTTATTTCAAGAGCATGGAGAGCGATGACTTTTGATTCCAAAGCCGTTTGTTGTAAGCCTATATGGCATTTCTGTACATATTTTGTATTGGATATATTTGACATTGTATGCCTATATGGCATTCTCGTAAGCCTATATGGCTATTTTGTAGCTATATTTTATACTTATATCGACATATATTGATGTATGCCTACATGGCTATTTGGTTAATACAAATATTTTTTATCGATGGGTTCCATATATTCATTATAAATTCATGGTTCAATAGATGAGTTATGTGTATTCAAGTGTATACTTTAAAACTTGTATAATTTGTGACTTACATGTATTCCAATGTATACTTTATGACTTATGTGTTTTCATGCGTATACCTTGTATTCGTGCATATACTTTATATTAATTTATGTATGCTATGTATTCATGTGTATACTTCAAGGCTTATGTGTTTTTGAGTACTTGTGCTTCCCTTATTCACATGTACATGCTTGACTTATTTACGTGTATACTTATTAATTGGTTATCCCTAACATTGATCATTGTTATCCATCATGGTTTGTCTTGAATATTAATTGATTGATGCTAAACAACTTTAATGTTAATGAATGAAAATTCTGTGCAGGTTGACGGGCAAAGGTGCCGAAATTTTGGAGACGACTGAACTGGTGACTGATTATTTCGAACTGAGCGGAGGCAATTCTCGAATGAGCCTTCTAGAATGAAGCAACTTACCAACCTGCGGCGAAAATAAGGCAAAGCGGAAGTAATAAATCCCCAAAATTACCGCCCGGGAAAGGGCTGGCCCCAAAAGATCCATAATTAGCATTTCCTAATGCTCCCTTGTTCTTACATATCTCAATTCAATTTAATCCAAAGAGTTCCATGAAACTCTTTATCTAAAAGCAAAAAACATTTTTTCAATTGGTATTCCATGAAATTTTTCATAAAAAGATTCCAATATATTTAATCTTTTGATTGGAACAACTTAATTAAGAAAATGATACATAATCTTCACAACACTTGCAAAACATAATATTCATAGTAGATGAAGTAGTTAACTTCTTGACACATTATCATACAAACATTTATCTTGAATAGTCTTTAAACATTTTCACATCATAAAGCTCATAGTGCAAAATGAATTGTTATGTTCATGATCCATCACCATATAAACACATCGAAAGATGTATATGTCAACTTTTTGCAATATTATTTTTTGTATAGGAAATGGACTCAAGAGAAAGCAAGTTATAATTTATAATATAAACTAGCACTCGCACCAGAAGGGTGCAAGGGTTATGCTGATAGAAAACTATAAGAACATGTTTCCCTCTTCTTAACCACCGCCATCTGGGACTCCCGGTGTTGAATCTCGACATATAGGAGAGAAGAATAGAAGATATTAGAAACAAAATTCTGGCCATTGTGGCTTTAATAAAAACAAAAGAATATATAATTAGGGAGGAAAAGGGTAGAAATTAGTGCTGACGGATTTCCACAATCCATGAAGATTATTGTTGAACGTTTCTGGATTAGATTGTGTCATTATTTTTGCATTAACATTTCGGATCACACTCTGTAATCCATCATCAGGATGAAGAAGAGAGCATAAGGAAAAAATACCCAACACCTCCATATTACTGCTTTTGGCAGGCAATGGTGTTATTAAGACTTCCCATGTACTACTACCACCATATTAGTCCTGCACATCTTTGTTAAACATTTCAGAGGAGTGAGAACCATGGTTGCATTTAACAGATAACAACATAATTGTTGTAGAATGAAATAAAACATAACAAATAAACATCAGGGCAACATATAGATTTGAAAAATAAGACTCACTGAGACCATGGCAAGTGACTTACCTCAAGATTCTACCCAAATTGTGTCATCTTTCAACGAGGCCAAAGAGGAAAAACGGGTAGAGTTTGCAAGAAAATTTGAAGAACCAAAACCAATCTCCCTACAGCCGTTGCTTCAGTGTATAAACGAAAAGTTGATTAAATCCAATTCAAAGATCTGCATTAAATGCGAGTCAAGGAAATCCGATTTGATTTGGAGATCTAAAAATTAAATGCAAGACATGATGAGATGAACGGTAAACAACGACTGGTAAATTGTTTTACAGCATGAGATAGGTTTCGGCTTTCTAGACGAAGATTGCATAAAAGTTTTGAAAACATAAAATGAAAATATGAGTGAATCAAGTATAAGAACATTAAAGACTTCAAGCTTCCACGGCCAATAATTGCAAAGGTTGCATGATAAAAAATGCGTTAAAAGTTTTTAAAACATTTTAAGGAAAAGGATTTCCGATCAAGAATAAGAACATTCATGACTTCAAGATTTGATAAAACTATTGAAAGATTATTTTTTGGATAAAGACTTTATAAAGAGTTAGAGACAACTACAAACATAATATAGCCTATCTGATAAAAACTGGATAGAGTTCTACAAACACCACAAGCGTGAGCAATGAATAATTATTGAAGAAAATGAGTTTCTGAACAAAAAGTATCTAAAGGGTTCTAAATTCATCAAAAATAGGGGAAATCAAAACTGGGTCATTCTAGACTAAGAATATTCAAGATGTAATTCTTTTAGCTCCATAGTCAATTATTATTGAAGAAAAAAAATATCTGGATATGAACAGCGTCAAAAAGCTTTTGGAAACATCAAAATCAGAAAACAGAACAAAAGAAAAAGAAACATGGATCAACCATTAGATATTTAAGACTTCAAACTCAATATTTGCTTAATTGTTGAACAAGGAGAAGGCACATGGCTCTTGGACAGCCACCAGCAGTTCCATCTAGATCAATTCTAGTCCATGTCTCGTAGGGCAAGGCAGGAATGACAACCTAACCTCGCTACTGGATTTTGATCTCTAACTGGATCTGCTTTTACCTCTCTTCTAGCTTTGCAACTTGAACTACAACCTCCAAGTTAGTGAAGTGTTTGACATAATGGCTCAACGAAATGTGGTTTCATGGAATTCCATGCTTGTAGGATATGCACAAACCAGATTTTGAAAAAAGGTTTTACAAAGTTTCAACCAAATGCAATTGGTAGGTGTAAAGCCAAATTCTGCAATGTTTTGATAGGATATAGGGAAGGAGGGCTTACAGCCTAGTTAAACATAGCAAATTTTTTGAAATAGTTATGTAATTTCAAGAGGGTTGTCAAATGCCATTTGACACTAAAACATAAAAGATAAAATTTTAAAAATTAAACCCAAAAAGAAGAGAGGGAAGTAGAAGATGCAACAACTTACCCTCAATCTATCTAATAAAATGTAAGGAGTGATGAGTTTATATTTGGGTGCTTTAGAGAGAAGCTTATCATAGCTAGCCTGATCAAAGAGAACCATATTATTCACCTCCTTCTGCTTTCCTTTGCTCCATTTCTATACCCAAATAAGCAAAACTCATCAAAACATTGAAATTAAAAAAGACCACTAATGTACCAGCTTAGCATTAAAAAGCCATTAAAGAGAAAGACCTTCTTTTGCTACAGAGATATTTAATTGTAACTTTTCCACATTTCTAAATTAGATGTGTCTTTAAAAATTAAATGGTGTTTGAATTGTGATTTGTTTGTGAGAGATCTCATTTACATATCTGAGTTTGTAGTAATTATTATTAGATCTGAGCTAGGAATTTTACACACACATAACAAATTCTAAATGCAACACACCCTGTTTAAAAATCAAGCATATAAAGCGCCAAATTCACTTCCTTTGGGATCATTTTATTGAATACCAAACCCTCTTTTGTTTTTTTGTTTCTTCCTCCAAAAAACTAAAGAACAGAAATGTCTATCACCCTTAAAGCCTTCAACACAAATACAAGCCAACGTAAAAGCTCCATGGAAATCTCTAAGCATCCATAGTGATTCTCAAAAATTCGCGTTTGATAACAACAATCACACCCACCACCATATAGAAGAATAAAAGAAAAGCAATCAAACAAAATTTCTCAACCGTAAATGCCAGCCCATCGAAAAATCAAACCCTCGGGGCCTTTATATTATATTGAAAACTTCAAATCATAGTGTTAATTTACATCACTTTCTAGCATCTAACCGACAGAAACCATTTAGGACATCTCAGATAAAACTAAATTTTCGAAACATTAGCAAGATTTCATAATTATGTTGTCTATAAACAGGCATATCGTAATATATTTTCTCTATAAGTCTTCATTCTCATCGCTCGGGCTCGCTACTCACCACTTTTGGGCAAGAGGATATTGTGAATATTTGGGAGAACGCCATGGTATTGAGAAGGTTAGCACTTCTGGTCAAAACAAAGATAGTGTAGAATATTTTGAAAAGGCTACTGCTATGAGGGCTGAACATGCACTTAAGTTGGATGGGGCTAACTCTATTTTAAAGGATATACTGATCAAGTTCCAATTCTTTCCTCTACGTACTCTTCCTTCAATCTTTAACAATGAAGCATTATCACTTAAAACATTTCCACAATTGCCTTTAAGACCTCCATTATTTGAAGATGCATCGTCAATAGTAGGGGCTTCTGATCTGTCAGCCTTTTTCTCTTCCATGTTAGATATGTCTCCCTCAGAGGATTTGATTATCATACTTGTAGTAGCAGTCCCAAAAGAAGTTTCAATATAAACAAGATGAGAATAACTGGAATTTGAAGGTTCATCGCAAGTGGTTGATTCAAATGGGCAGACTACTGTTTTACACAGTGAACATATTGAATAGGTCATTCAACATCAGAGTGACCTGATGGTCACATTGGATGGTCAGATTTCGTATTTTATTATGGATGTTCAACATCCCTTTCGTGCACAACGCGGAAGAACATGCATGTATAGAGGAGGTAACAAGGAAACAAAGGGGATGAGATAAGGGGAGGCGGGTGATAAGATGGTTTCTTTTAATGAAGACTATTTGCTTCTTGCATTAGATGCAATTGCTCATCCTAGGAACTGAATTTTCTTTTCAAGGGATATATATTTTTTGTGGCTTTATCTTTATATTTATTAAACTGTTAACGTTGAAGTCTTTCTTCAAATGAAAGATAAAGGAGGCTGGCATTAAATGTAAAAATTCTTAGATTATGTGAATGGTTGAGGCCTGTGCATGGAAGAAAGAAGAAAAATAAGAGGATATTGACCTCTTTAAAGCTGCTCAAACCCTCTGAGATATTCTATTAGAACTGCAAAAATGCACAAGCATTTGATGATTGTAAATCGGGTTTCACAGAAACTTCATTTGAGTAAGAAATCAACTTCATGCAATAATAGTACAATTCAGAGCAGATTAGATTGATGAAAAAATCAGCAACACTTCTTGAGGAATTACACCAGCAAGAATGATGAGAATGAATATGCGAAACACATATAAATTAATCTCCAGAAAGAAGGATAATCTCTTTGGGAGGGAATATATCAAGTCGGCTTGAGTGTGAGCCAACACAGTCAAATATTGTTCATCTGCAGTACGCTAACCTCATGTGCATCAATTCTAAACTCATGATACTTAAACTACAGATGGTTAACAAATGCCAAACCACCCCAACTGGGTCTGCCCATTTGCACTAATGAAGTGCTGGTTTGAGTTTAACTGAACAAAAGATGGGACACCATAGTTTTTTCTCCAATTAGGTAGTTTAGATGATTAACACTCAAATCAGTAGAATACTATTAAAATGTAGTTGGAAACCTTCATTGAGATATGACAATTTAATTGGCTTAGGTATATTAGCTCCTAATTATTGGAATCACACCTAAAAATGGTAACCCTCAAACCCACTAAATATGATATTTTCTTAAAGTACATAAATTAATAATGTGTTCTAAGATGTAAGGTATAAAGAACACTTACGAGCAAAAAAGTCACTCCTGGACTTTAAATACTTATTTGATAATAGCATTCTAAGACATGTCCAAGAATTATATGATTTACAACCAATCTCTTGTGATTGTCATGATGCCCCCTTATCTTTTGTACCTGTAGGGCAATGCAACATGGCTACTTGAAAGATATTGGGCCTCCTTTTTTGTACAGAGCTATTGCATAATATAATTTTGTAATTTCCAGTTCTAGAATGATATATCATTATTATTGAATTTTGTCTTGTCATAGAGTACTCTGATTTGATATTTTCTAGCTATCAACCTGTTATTTGCTTCTATTTATAAACCATGCCTTTGATATTTTACTTTACAACAACTAATGCTTAAAACTGAATAATCTAATGACATGAAACTATGCATTTCCTGCTTGATTACCAATGTATGCAATTACTTCAATGACCTTATCAATCCTACCTTTTATTTATTTAATTTTATGCCAAAACATTCTATTGTAATGTAAGGATTATGCTTATAAAACCAATCTTCCTGTGTTAAACTTATCTCTTTCTTCACCACAAAACTTATATATTGGATAACATATTTATTCAACCCAATATAGGGCGACATAGACAAGGTTGTTTTGAAATTTCACTTAAGAAATGAGGTTTCATGGAACCAAATGACTGTAGGAAATAATGAGCGAAAATTCTGATAGGAAAACAACACAAAAGCTAGAAAATTATCAGCATATAAAAACTACTAGTTCTATGGTGAAGGAACAGGCTTTGGTGATCAATAGATTTTGCAAATTAAGAACACAAAAATGGTAGCATTCAGCAAGGTCAAATATCATGCAAATCACATATTTAGAGTGGAAATTCAAACAGGATCACATGAATATCTTAACATCAGAATTAACAGAATCGTGCCATATCATCACTCCCAAGGGCTAGGACACTCTTTGCAATTCAAACTCATAACAAGAAGAAAACAGTCCTGCTGCAAGCTAGCTCTTAACAGGTTTATAAGATTTAAAATACTAAAAACTATTAAGCCTTTCACTGCTAGTAATCTGATTTTATTTTTTTAATGATATACTTGACTGCAACCACTTTGAAGTCAATAAATAATCCAAAGACAAAAAAATCTTAATACATAAATGTTTATAAAGTAAGCACGATGGATATAAATATTTTCTGAGTATAGTCGATGCCACCTAGAGACCTCAAGACTTCATCACCATTGCTCTTCAATTAGATTTATTTTTCCTTCACACAAGAAAAACTCATTACAAAAGTATTGCTTAACAACAAATACTAATAATAAAAACCCAACAAAATATTGTAGATTTGCAAATTCTTTGAAACGATTTTCCATGATAATGGCCAAACTCTTTTCAAGTCTAAAGTTATTCCTAACTCTTTCATCACATTAACATACCACTGTCAATATCGAATGTGAGGATAGCAGACCAACAAAATGGAAAAAGGAAAAAGCATAAGATATTGAACATGCAGTTTAAGCACAAATAAATTCTACAATTATAACAATAGTAAACCAAAATATCATATACACCAGGCCCTTATGATGTATCGAAATGGTGGCAGAGGATCCAGCTTGCATGAACCTTTACCCTGCGTATAACAAACAATTCTAAATGCAGTTAAGCCCAAGCTCATAGGAAGAGGAAAAAGCTTTGTCTTGCTGTAAGTTAGCATTCCCATGGTCTTTGCAACATGGGGGTATTATTAGTGTTTGTTGAAAGAATTAGAGATTCCAAAGAAATAAAATTACCCTAATTAGTTGTTCTTAAATCTTCTCTGTATGTGTGAATGCATAGTTTTTAGTAATGCAAGAAGCCACCTAACCGAGAGAGAAAGAGTTCATTCCAGTCAATAGGTCCAACTCCAGTGGGGTCACAACAATCCATAAGACGATAAACAACAAGATTAGCCCGTGTGCATAACATGATGACCATTAAATCAACAATGCATTTAGTGTTCTGTATTCATGCATCATGGTTCAATCTCAGACAGAAAGAAAAAAATGAGCAGGTGAGAATAACCATTGGACAATTGTAACAAAAGCCGAAACTAGCATTCTATGTTATCTTACCAACAGTCAAAGCTCCTCATATTGACAATATTTGAAATAAACAACCTCAACTCCAAACTCACAACTGTAACAACTCTGAACAGGCCTCTATTCATTAATGCCATTAATTCTATGAACATTATACAGTACTCAGGACTACTTAAACCTAAAAGGTTAAAGGATGATTACTTGTCAGACCTGTTTGTAAAAGATGTTTCACGATTTTCTAGACAACTAGACCATCTAAGATGATTCCTATAGAACAATCAATGCTGCTCTACAAAGTATGTCTCCAAACATTCATCAGAAAACAAAAACCCTTTTACTGCCAAAAGCTGTAAGTAAGAACCTCCTTGATCTCAACAGCTAGCATTCCAAATTCTTATCCCAATTAAACGGTGCAGAAGTTCTTCAGGACAATCTATTCACATTTCAAATTTATAATCCTAAGACCTTTACACTATTTTTCACAATATATATATCCAAACATATGATCATTACACAACTGATTAGTTCACTGCAACTCCAATAGTTACACACAAACATTTTATCAGAATATATACTTTCTCCAAGTAAGAATGTATAGTCAAAAAATCCATTTTGACCTTGAAAAATATAGACTTCAAAGTTCCTATCTCAATAGAGTAAGCTAAATCATATCAGTTTAAAAATGACAAAGAAATGTAACCTGATTTCATATCTACTCGTTCAACTCATGACTAAATCATATTAGTTTAAAAAATGACAAAAAATGATGCTACTTAATCCATGACATGTTAAAAATACACAAATAATTTGCAATGGAGATAAAAATGAAGAAATTGATTGAAAAGACAATTGAAATACCAGAGTGGATGCTGCCAGTCCATGACTCAACATGCACATGTGATTTTCAAATCTCCTACAATTATGTAGAACTTTATGGCCTTGCAACAGTTAGGAAAAGTCAGCTTTACATAGAACACATATAGATGAACTTAGCAGATACATTACATATTTTGGTAAGTGATGTCTGACAAAAGTAGTAAAGAAAATTTTTCAGTGCTTAAACATTGCTTATATTTTTCACATCTTATGCCAGCATGACACATGACAATCAAATTACATTGCAGTAATGTCTTTACCCCTTGTGTTCCATTGATTTCCTAACCATTGACAATGTTTCTCTAACTGTTTCTACTTCAACCCTTGTCAAATATTCTAATGGAAAAATACAATAAGCACAACACAAACCAAGGTAGGAAAATCTAGGAGATATTAGAGATGAAAGATCCACTTTGTTAACAATCAATTGCTCACTCCTGGCTCATAGATAGGAAAATCTAGGAGATATTAGAGATGAAAGATTCACTTTGTTAACAATCAAGGAACACATTAACCTCCCAATGACTATTCTTCATCCCAAACATAATGCCAATTTATTTCCCATCTAGTCCTTAAGCACAGTTACCAAGGTATGTGGGTAAAGGATTGAGGGTGGTGCCAAATACACCTTTTTTCAAAAGGATACAATAGTATGGAGATTTTCCTAAATACTTCGTAATTTCAAAATTTATGAAAATTACAAGATCCATAAATGGTAGTATTTTTTTAATGTTTTGTTCTGTTACACAAATTCCTTTTCTTTTTTGGAGCACAAAAAATCTTGGGAGATTTCAAGAGACATTTTGGCATGTCTCATGCCATCCCTACCCCTATCTCCTGTATCTAAGATGCATTCATGGTAGGGGTACATTATGTTTCCTTGTTTCTATCCCCTAAAGTGAACAAAATAATCTATTGTGTCCCCAATATTGTACCCTGTTGACTAAATTAGTTAACAAATAAAGCATATATCTCTGACCATGTGATGTTCAAGATGTTGCTGCTATTATTATTTCATAGTGTAATTATTATTACAGTTTGTTATATGATGATAATATACATGATTACCTCCATGTCTATAGGAACTGTCAAGGGTACTGCTGAGAAAGGATATCATAGAAGAGGAGGTTTCAACTTCAAGCAGCAACAAGGAAGATAAATTGCACACCCCACAATTTTTTTGTTTGCATCTTGCATACTGTGATTTTGTGTTGGGGGGTGCTAATATTTCTTGATGTACATGCATGTTGCAATTCTTGATATGCATAAATTGGCAAGACACATTTTATGGGCACATGTAAGTGTTAAGGTACATCTAACTTTGTTGTAAAATTTGATAGGTTATAGGAATCTTAAGGTCATAGGTAGGAAGAGAATCAAAACCACATACATTTGACTTGGCATTTATGTCTTAAGTTTAAAAGATTGTGATAAGCATGGAAGAGTTTTACATGCCAAGAGGAAATAAAGTGAAATTATAGTTGCATGGAAACTATGTAGTTAGTGGGTTTATGGGTAGAGCAGTATTAAAATTGAAACACATGTATTTTTTAATTTAGTAATATGTTAGTTGTCATATAAAGCATATGCCAAGTAATGATTAGTGTTTCAAAAGATGTTTGACCATGGGTATTAAGGAAATGATGGACTAGGCCATTGCATGCAACCATCATAAGTGAATGAATGGCAAAGAATAATTGGTACTTTGAGGTTCAACATGCACAAGCATTGTGATTAGCCTAATCTTTCATTTTCTCTCGAGTGCATGAAGGTCTAGTCATGCAGGAACCAAAAACCAATGGTTTGTCTTGAATGCATAAAAGAACTAAAGATTTTGAAAGAAAGTATATTGTTGGACTACCACATCATTTTCAGGTTTTAATTGTTAGGACTGACTTTGGATTGCAGGGACAATAAAAATGTGCCATAAAGGAACAACTCAATAGGTTCACATGTGTAAGCATAACAGTTCATTTGGCACATATGGTAAAATCTATCCATTAATAGAATTAGATTACTCATTTACATAATTTATGGTAGATCTGTTAATTTAATTTCATATCTACAAGCATGATATGAACATGAATGGTATTCTCTGGAAATTTTATGAGAGATCAACTGCATGGGTCATAGAAACAAATATTACCATCACAAATACTCAAACATTTGCATATAGCATTGATAAAAATATATACCTTTGCTTTTCTTTCTCTGGACATCCACCATCTTTCCTTGCAAATTCATTGCAGCTTCACAGGCTTGGATATCAACAAGAACACAAAATACAAATGCAGAGAAAATACCTCAGCCAATAAAAGGATTAAAATGGTAAAAGTACCAACATGGATAATTCATCAAGAGATAATAACATGTAGATTTATTGTATGTTCTATTTTTTTAAGCTTGTTGTATAATTTTTATTCTTTCAAAATGATATACAAGTTTTGATATGTATCTCACAATTCACAAAATCCACACTAATTTGGACACCAAAATATTGGAGTAAAAAAATAGTGGAAAAAACCAACCAGAGAGAAATGATATTAATGATTCTTTAAACAGATAGCCTGGCTTCACTAAGGTAGCCCATATTAAATTTTAGAGAGACCTACTACCTTACGAGGTCTTACCTTATATTCATCAATTGCATCTTGAGTGAAAGTAATGTTTGTGTCCTTCTCCCTATAATAAGAAGACATTATTGTGAATTAAGATAATGCACTTTGTTAAGTATAAGAAATAATACTACTCGCCAAATTTTATTTTAAAAGTAAATACTCAAAATTACAAATCAGAGTTTCCCATCCCTCAATGACCTTCAAGACACATTGGTAAGCATCAACTTATAAAAAAAAAACAATTACACTCTCTGCCCTTTCATATAATCACAAATTCTCAAGTTCACTTTTCCCATTTGACTCAAATATTCAAAGCTAAGAACACAACTCAAAACCTTCCACACAACCTTTATGAAAGATTCAATAATGTTAAACTAACATGATTCAACCCTACACAAACCCTAATTACACAGATTTCATATTTTTTTGGTTATAGTTCCTTCTTTGACTATCCTATTTCTAATAACTCTCATTTTGGAACTGTTAGAAATATCTTTTATTACAGACCCTATATCAAGACTTTGTTTACCTTTTTAGATTCCCTTTAAAGTGTCTTAAAACATATCCAAAAACCAGTGTATGTTGTTTTGATAAAAGTGTTCAAATATGACTGTCCATGTTTCCAAACAAGGCTAATTTAGGTCTTCTTCCATTAGGGCTTTATTGGATGTCCAACCTCCGCACACAAACTCATTATTTCAATGCTTCAAACAAATGTATTTTGACTTGTTTATGCTCAATAAACCTTTAGAGGATCATTTCCATGCTTATTTTTTCAAACCCTAGGTTAGGTTTCCTTCACAATTCTGTCTTAGACTGTCATATACAAATTTACAGTCAAAGTTCCAATCTTCTATCCCATTAACACTAGCTTATTGGTTTAACCCCTACAAAATATGAGAACACATGTAATAAAGAGAAAATACACCAAATATTAAGGATTTTCATCAAGTAGCATGAGAGAAACACAATTTTCAAACCACACTATTACCCTAATGAGGGTTTTTGACTATATTCACAAAAGATACTATAACTTCCTCAAATGAAAACCAATTGCATGAAACTTGTACCACAGGGAAGGTGATTGACAACATCAACTTTCACAACCAATCTCGCACACATTGGTGCCCGTACAGATCCGTACAAGGGTTGGAATCAATGATTTTTTGAAGAAAATAGATGAAAACAAAGAATTCCCTTAACTCTTTCTTTTATTCAACCACCCTCAAAATGCAAATGGTTTACAAAGCCTTTATAAAGGCATTTCAACTATCTTCTAACCTTCCAACTACCTCTAACCGACCCTAAAGTCTAAATGTCCCTTCAACTTCCTGATGTTGCTTTTTGGTAACTTTACAATTTTGCATATTTTGTAACAATATGTTGACAACTTTTAGACACCCCTTCAAAAAATGGAATTAAGACTTAAATGATGACCTATACATTTGAAAAATGTTCCATGAGACCATAATACAATGGTGTATCATCAACATTTGATTATCTTTCAAAATTTGTTCCTAGGACTCATGATGGTGTCAGGGCTATCTCTCCCATATTTAATGTTGCTAACTTGCACCCCTTTAAGGAATCTTTGGATGCAGGTACAAGTGTGGAAGTTGATGAAGATTGGGTACATGACCTTCCACCATCTGAACCTTTGAAACTTGAAGCAATTCTAGACACTAAGGAGGTAAAAAGGACAAGAAACAAGGTATATAATGAATATTTGATTAAATGGCAGGGTCTTCCACCTGAGGATGCAACTTGGATGAGTGAAGAGGACATCCAACATCATGGAACTTCTCTGCAACAACTGATCTCAAGTGGTACTTGAGATCTTTCCACCCTGGGTGTATGGTGCAGGGGCACCCAAGGGTCAATAGGGGTCAATGAAGTTTTGGTTTTTGTGGCTTGTTTTTTCTTTGTGGCTTGAGGGAGCAAGGCAGGGGAACCACCAGAGGAAATACACTCACAAAAGCGAGAGAATAATATTTTATTCATAAATATTGAAATTCTTACATGTAGAGGATCTCAAATCCCCAAGCTTTGTATTACATGCAAATTACCAACTTACAGAAAATTACCCAGATCCCCTTTCACAGCATGCGAACTTCTTTCCCCAAAAAGTTACCCAAAAATCAGAAACAAGCCCCTAAATAGGCCCATTTCGGTTTGGAACCAAAAACAACCTTCGAGATAAGATTTTTGATGGTTTGGCGCCAAAATTACAATTTGAAATTCAAGTTAAATTCATAGTTGAAAATTAGCACATTTCTAAAATATGCACCAACTTCCGGCAGCCATAACTTTTAATCCGACCGTCGGATCTTCAATGATAATACCTTTTCGGAAAGCTCTCGAAAAGAAGATTTTCCACAAAGTAGGCCTTTAGTAGACTACTTTGGCGTTTTCCCAAATTTTCAGGCCCATCCGGGATCGTTTAGTGCCTCAAAGGCTGAGGCTTGGAAGGAGGTTTTGGAGACAACAGAAGTGGAACTTGAATAACTTTCCAAGTCATGAATGATCTTGACGTTTGCTTTCCACGGTATGTATTTTTTCCATCTGAACCTTCCCATAAATTTACTGTCTTCCACGACTTCAAATGCAAAGAGCACAGCACAAAATAGCGATTGGCGGCAGTAGTTACGAAAGTTAAGGAAACTCTTATTAAGACGAAAGGGTAATGGGAAATACAAAACATCCACAAAAAGAAAACAATAGAGACGAAATGGAAATCATCTTTTTTTGGGTGATGCAAGATTTCTCTCACCAACTGGATGCTCCGCATCCACTTTGTGATCTTGTTGTAAATAAAGTCGATGGACCATTTCAAAATTATAGATTTGTAATAGGGTGAAGAGTCAAGATGTGTCAATTTGTAAACTTACTTAGTTGCACCTAGGTCTTGGAAATGGAAAAATTGCCATGGTGTAGCCAGAGATATGAAAAAAAGGATGTAATAATGGATGTAATTGATGTGTTTTGAATTTTTAAGCCTACTTAGGCATGCTTAGGGTATTTTGGATTCAATAGGAGTCTTGATGCCATGTGTTGGAAAAAGTGTCAAAAAATTGTCAAAAGTTGCTAGGCAACTTTGACAACTTTTCATTAAGAGTTGTAAATGGATGTTCCAATGGATGTATCCTTCTAAAAATTTGATAACTATTGGGAATGATGGATAATAGTTAAATATCTTCCTTTGGGGTCGAGGCAAGGTTGGTTAATACTATACATGAAGATTGATGCAATAAAAACTCAGTTTTTTCCTGATTTCCTACATTTTTCCTTGCTTTCTGAACTTGTACGGAATTTATGTGCACAACACAGACAAATAATTCATATGGGAAGATATAGGAAGGATTCTTATTCAATTTGGTGGTGATCTGGAGCATTTTCATTGAATACTGGAGAAGTTATACCTATTTTTCCAAAAGTGGTTTGAAACCCTTGAAAACCAAGGTTTGATCACAAAAATGGTCAAAACTTTCCATTCCACTGTGGGAACTTGCTATATCTTGGTGGAATGGTAGGGTTTGTAACATACTTCAATAGGAAAAATGTTTTAGGAAATGACATGGAATTTGTAAGGAATTATTTGATGCCCTAGGCCTGGCATCTTTATGTGGCAGGCCTAGTATTGTTGCGAAAAGTCAAAATTTTGCAAGTTTGTGAATGTTTTTGTGTTGGTGAAAATGGGAGATGTTGAACTAGGTTTGGTGAGGCTTTAGTAAGATTTTTTTGGCTTAGGAGTGTTTGGGTGTGTCAAGGTACTCAGGTTCCTTCATGATGCATTCAAATTAGGCTTCCTTGTAGCCTTGAGAGATCAGTCAATTCTGACCTTCATTATTGGTGTCAAGTCTTGTGGTTTTGAGGCCTTGTGGGGAGTGTTGTCAGGTGTCTAAATCCAAGTTTCCTCACCTAATATTTTCCCTTTGAAAAATTTTATCTTGACTATCCCAGTTGGATAGGGCTACAAGGAATGCTTGGGTTAGTGTTGTAGCAATGGAAGAATTGAGGGTTCTAGGTGTGAAATCTTGTTTGATGGGTCTTGTTTGATAATGTTAATAGTGTTCAGGCCCTTTCCAAGTCTTCTGGTTGCTTTTGGATGTAATATGTTAAGTTGGGGTTATTAGGTTCCTTGCGAGTAAATAGTGAATTGTGTGTGTCCACATAGAGTATTTAAGAGAAGCTATTGAAAAGGAGTTGCTTCCCCTGCCACTCTGCATCATGAAGTGGGGTCCTTGATATGGAATATGAGAGAAAAAAAACAATATTAGCATAAATAATCAGTATCAAATGATGTATAGGAGCCTAATGAGAAAAGGCCAAAAAGGTCATTGTTTAATAAAGAAAACACATAAATAAATGAATCTCATCACTTTGACCTAACAAAAGTTGTGGGGGTAATTGCTTTTTCTTAACCATTACTCTTAAGTTCTAAGTTTTAACTATCCTATTCAATCTAAGGGTGTGGAGTACTTTGGAATTTTTGTTATTTAATCCTTACCCAAATAATTCATTTGTCCTCCAATGTACCTAGGTCATTACCAACAAAAGAAAGTTCTTCGTCTAATGGGAAATTCCTTCATGAAGATAAGAAAATCAACTTGCTTCAATAGAAGACATTTTCTCCTATTCAAATGAGGGAATTATTGTTATTAATGAAATTAGAAATTATGGCTGCAAGAAAGTAAAATGCTTTGAAGCACACTCACTAGAAAAATTTAGATTAAAGGATGGAAACCACACCCTTGTACCCGTACCCACATTTCTCAATTACTATAATTAAGTGAAATACAATTGTATGTTTCTTCATATACTTGTGTACTCTTTCAAAAAAAACACCCACATCCTTGTACCCATATCCCATGTCTGTTAATAACAATGCTTAAAAGTGAGCCAGCAAAAAGAGAAGCGGGAATGAATCAAGAACTTTTGAAAAATTATGGAGTATAGTCAATACAAGAATCAAAAGCTATCAAAATATAAGTAGCACACTAAGAGAAGAGGATCCAAACTAATTTAGTTTCTCAATGAGGAGGGGTTTCCCCTTTATAATGATCAAGAATTTTTTTAACTTGAGCATTATGTTCAATGTTGATACTGAGATTATATTGTGGTTAAACTAACATTTAAAATGTCAATGATGAGCTTCTTGATGGGTGTCTTTGGTTTGTATCAAGGGATTGCAACACAATGCATGAATGCATTATGGCTTGGTGTATGTGGAAAGAAATTGTTGGAGAGGGGTTGGGGTTTCTCAGCTGATCCATTGTTAAGTAACTAGTAGTTGACATTCTAACTAATACAATTGCTATAACTACTTTAAGTCAAAATCCTATCTCACAGAGGGGATTTTTATAATTGATATAGTTGTTACAACTAATATGTTATGGTAGAGGGGATTGTTATAACTAATACAATTGTTACAACTACTATTGGTTATCCCTCTAGCTTGATTTTTTGCCTATACAATAAAGAAGAAGGATATTGATTGTAAAGTAATTTGGTAAGTGTATACCTAGTGATGAAATACATGCTAATCTAGACCAAAGCCATCATATCTCCTAATCTTCACTGCAACAACAGTCTCCTCTATTTCGCCTTTGTATATGACGTTGTACAATCCTTCCCCTACTTTCAAATGCTCTGAGAAGCTGCCAATGGCATAATTGATGTCATCGAGAGAGTATTTACTGTAAAGAAGATTAGTTGAGGAAGAGGGCAAGGTTTCGATCCGTGGTCTCGAATCCAAGTAGTCTTGAAGCTTTATAATTGCATCATCCCTTCCTAGCATGAGGTGATCGTTCATCTCCTTCAGTTGCTTGATCTCTGCAAGTGTTTTGAGGAGTCAATCTCATTAAATCAAAAATGAAAACCTCCTCCATTTCACTTTTGGTGCTCATATTTTCTTTTTTATTTTTATTTCCCCCCATTTCTTTAGGTTTCTTTATTTCATTTTATATCTTTAGATTCTTGTA